>WBMY01005916.1:1104631-1138933 GCA_013397315.1 Donacobius atricapilla
GGAGCGGCGAAGGGGGAAGGGAGCCCCTCGGGGAGCCCCTCAGGGAGAGCCGCGCCCGCCATGGCAGCAGGGAGCCCGTGGGCTCCGACGAAAGCCCGTGGTCCAGGCACACCGAAGCTGAGAGGCGCTCACAAGGACTTAGGAGCTTTTAGCACGGGGAAAGAATGGCGTGTTCATGTTGTGCTGGAGCAGAGCTGGTCCCACCAAAGCCAAGCAATCCCCGGGAGGCTCCCTGAGCCTCAGCCCGGCGCCTGCGGGCCGCGGGCAGGCGGCTGCTCCCTCCCGCCGCCGGGCACGGGGAGCCCGGGCCTCCTCTCCCCTCTCTCCTCTCTCCTCTCTCCTCTCTCCTCTCCCTCCGAGCAAAAGTGTCGGCAGGGCACGGGAGGGTGGCTTTTCGCCACCACACATCCGTTCCGGGGATTTATCCCAGTGTGTCCAAGTAAGCTGTCTAAAATAAGGAATGCCAAGATGATCCCTATCACTATGTAGAGACAGTTTAAAAAGAAAGTTACGTTCTGTTGCACTTCTTGAGCAGATTTCTACTCCCATAGACATCACCACCTCCAAAATCAGTCAGATACTCAAGTTTGTATGTGAAAGTCACATGAAAAATAAGCCTGGTTTGGTGGTTTTTTTGCTCTTATTTTTAGCAAATATATAGTCCTCCATAACTGCCTTTGCAAGTTACAGATTTTCTTTCGTAGAAAGAGGAGTTTTGTTTATTTGTAGTGGTATTAAAATATATAAATGCAGATTACCAGCTGAATGCTTTAAGGGAAGAAGGCATACATGTGAAGTACAAGGAAATGCCAATGCTTGATTGAACACTGTACCAAAGTAAAGCACTTTCTCATACTCTGTGCTCATTTAAAATTCCTTATAAAGCTCTCTAAAGCAAAAATCTAAATGGTAGTTTGTTTTTATAAACTAAGTCAGTGTAACTTGTCATTATTTGAATAGATTCAAGTGATTATCAACTTTATTTTCTGATGCAGATTTTTAGAAGTTAAATTCCACAGTATCAGTCTGAAGCAAGTTTGCTAGTCTTGGGGAGGTTAGATTGCAATAAGTTTGCCCCACAATGTCCATTTTCAACTGTTCTCCATTATTTAACTAGAGCAGAAAAAAATCTTTCTGGCAGCTTCAAATGGTTATTATTCATTTATATTGTTACCACCTGGAGTGCTCATCTAGGTTGCATATATGTGGGATTTCCACAAGAGCTTAGGAGACAAGAATGTGAAAAGAGAGGAAGCTGAAGGAAAGCATTCATTAACCAACGCGACAAAGGTCTGTGAAGTAGCTCCAGTAACCCTGTCTGGAGTAAAATTGGTTAAGAAAGAGGTGTGTGCACTCTTAATAAATTCGCCATGTAAAAAATGCATTATTTTTCTCAAGGAGATAGCAATATTATTCAAAACATGCTAAAGTGGGCAGGATATCCCAGGAGTAATTGTGAATTATTAGGTCATAGGGACCTCATTGCAAACTATTTGCAAAACTTAATTGGTGTAATAAATAAAATATGCATGCAAATTAGACTACTTTCTGAATTAAAGGAATCTGTTATCCAGCATTGCAAAGATTCATCCTAATTTAATAGGTTTTATATACAGTTTGAGATAGCCATGTTTTATATTTGTCCTGAAAAAACTAGATGGTATTTAACTAAGCCTGAACCAGGCAACTCGTGGCACCTGACAAATGTCAGTGTGTAAGGCAGGGTATCACTGGCACGGTGACACTGGACTCCAGTGGGAGTGTAACAGTATCTTGTTTAATTTAGTACACAGAGCAAAGTGGCCAAGCAAGGTGACAAAATTAACAGTCCTATTTGCTTTATTGTGTTTAAAAAGACTCCCTCAGTTCTGAGGCTAAAAATATTAGTAGCTTCGAAAGTTCTTTTTGAAGCTCTGTTATTTATTGATTTATTTTCTATTCATCTTAGAATTCTAGTACTGGAAAGAGGAGCCCTAATGAGTATAGCTGATTTCATTACCCTAGATATAAAATAGGGAGTCTGTAGTCATGGTAGTCATGTAATGACTTTGTATCCTAAAGCAAAATCTGAAAGAATCAAAGTGAAGAATCTCTTAGAATAAACATAAATAGATGGGTATGGAGAAGCAGTTAACATTCTGTCTAACATCATTGCTAGACTCAATAACACTGTCTTGTCATCAGCCCCAAATCAAGTATTGCATCTGCTTTTTTAAAGCAGTTGATTGAATGAATACAAATGTCTTGCTGTTGTCACTTGGGATAGCACTTCATATATCCCATTTTCTAGCCTCTAATTATTCCATTTGTAGACATGAATGCCATTTAGATGTAAGCTAATTCAGCATGGTAACTCAATTAGATTTGTACTGACTAGGATTTATGAAACATCAATGGATTCTTGGTGAGACCAATGGGACTACCAGTTATTTATCCCTAAGTCTTACTGATACTGCCTCTCAGGAGCTCAATTAAACACGCCAGTGATGAGAATATTTTGTAACAGTAGTCTTTCACAATTAGTCTAAGATTTTTGTAAAGCATATCACATGTAAGGCAGGGCATCATGTATTATGCAATATAAAGTTCTCATCTGACTAGTTCATGATGTTGAAGGGTAAAAGAAATTCTCATCATTGTGTTGTTGTAATTATAAAACACAAAACTCAAACTGAGTTCATAGAAAGTATGATGACAATGCTGCTTTGCTGATTGAAAAAGTAAAACTCAAACTATATTTATAAAATAGTATCTTGCTTAATACAAACAGGTTTTTCTGCTAAGGTAGGTCCCCTTGGAAACCATGAGTTCCTTGTGTGGATTTAGAGCTCTCATTGCACTTGATCCTGGGATCATTTTTTTGTTCCAGTTTTGAGAAATAAATTCAGTGTTTGGAACACTCACTGAAACTGTGGATCTTAAACAATGGGAAGACACTGTGTGAGTAAATCTGAATTTATTGTCATTAGGTGTTTAAACTATTCAATCCTAACAATAAAGTACTGTGGAATTAGTCATTAGTGGAAACTGAATTCTCATTATCACACAGCATCAGAGTCTGTAGTGAGCAAAGAGACTGTTGGAGGGTATTATTTTATTCTTGCTAAGGACCCAAAATGTGGCAGAAGAGGTGTTTGGACACACTGTGCTTTCCACGCTGTTCTGTAGGGTGAGAAAGTGAACTGCTTTGGGGATTTTATGTCAGCACGTGGCAGGAGTGGGCAGTGGCACCTGAAATTGGTGTATTGAGGGTTAAAAGTCTGGGCAGTTTTGCATGGAGGGATGGACTGTAGTTCTTGTAAATGCAGACTGAAAAACTTGATCAGCCAGCTGTGCTGCAGAGCTAGGGACACCAGCAGGCTACAGGCAGGTCTGTGCATGGCCAAAATACAGATCTGTGCTGGCTGGTGTGATGGCTTAGCCCCAGCAGGCAGCCTGGCACCCACAGCCGCTGCACCCTCACTAGGGTGGGGGAGTCAGTTGGAAGGACAGAAGTGAGAGAATTGGTGGGTTGAAGTAAAGACAGTTTAATAGGTCAAGCAAAAGCTGCCCAAGCAAGTGACACAAAGTAAAGAATCCATTCACTACTTCCCATCATCAGGCACGCTGAGCTGTTTCCAGGGATGCAGGGTGTCCTCACATGTAGCTGTGACTTGGGAACACAGGTGCCGTCCCTCTGGAACATCCCTTCAGCCACCTGGGGGCAGCTGTCCTGGCTGTGACCCCTCCCAGCCCCCTCACTGCAGGGGCACAGTGAGAAATGGAGAAAGCCTGCCCAGGGGGTAGGCTCTGCTCAGCAGCAGCTAAAACATCTGGGTGATACCAGCACTGCTTGGTGACAAATCCAAAGCACAGCACTGCACAGCTGCTCTGAAGCAAATTAGCTCTATTCCAGACAAAAGCAGTCCAGCTGGGATTTTGGGATATGGCTGGTGCTGTCTGGCATTGTTAGACTCCCTTTGCTTTGCCTCCTGGTTATGCAGGAAGGGTGATGGAGGAAATGCCTGGCAGTGTTGCTGCCCAACTTACCTTAGAAATATTCTCCCACTTGACTACCACCTAAAGGTAGAACAGTGCAAACTTCAAATCTATATTAAAGCCTCTGTACCTCTATTGAACACACTCAACTTTTGCTGAATAGTGCAGGAAAACCAGCATGGGGAATTTTGCCTGAACATTTTCTTTCTAGTCAGACATCATGGCTCCACAAGAACTAATTCATTATTAAATTAATAACAGATTTCAGTTGCAGTGATTTTTGTGCAAAATAAAATATTACTAATCTTAGTACAGGGTAGTAAAAATCTTCTAGTCAATGTCTGGTGTGTTGGAAGATATTTTTGTGGAAATGCTTTTTTCCAAAAACTGTGCTCTTTTTAATGGAGGTGTGCTTGGGAGAACAGAGCTCTAAATAAAAACTGGAAAAAAAAAAAAAGCCACAAAACCAAACCAAACAAACCTTGTTGTGGGCTCAATATTTCTGGGCCTGAGAGAATTTCACCTTGCTGACCATTGCTGGCTCCTTTCCCAAGGGAAAACTGTCAACAGTTTCTCTTTTCAAAACATCTCTCTCTGTTTCTTAGCACAGGTTCAGCAAACAGTGTTCCCTTTGCCATACCAACTGTCCCAGGGGTTGTTTCCTATTCCTGAACCAATGGAGAGCAGTGTCAGTGCCATGGACCAATAATAGACCTTTTTACAAAGCGTGTTCTAAAAGAAACTGCTGGGATTGTAAATAAAGCTTCTTTCTCTTCTGATGACTCTATGGAGTCAATCTATTCTGTGTCCTACCATGACACTTTGTCAAAATTGAATATTTGCATGTTCTTATTTTAAAATACTTCCTTTCATGTAAAAAGAATTCGCTGGAGAAGAGAGTCAGTTGAAACATTTTTTTTACACTTTAAGCCAAACCTGTTTCAAAAATATCCCAAGACCCTTTGAAAATCATACATATTTTGAGTAGAGAAGGGAAGTGCTGGTGAGTCTCCACAAAATCACATCAGTCACATTTTTGTTGGCAAACTCAGCCAAGAGGCCGGGCTTGGGCCCTGAGGTGTGGTGCAGATGAGCTCTGGATTTACAGGTGAGTCCCGTGCCTGGGCACTAATGCTCTCTGTCCCAGGGAGCCCACAGCAGTGCAAGGGGGGAGCTGCTTGGAATTTTACTTTGTCATCACCTCAAGAGGTTCACTTTCTGGGCTGAACAGCACAGAAAGAAGAGAGAAGGAATAGAGACACCAAGCAATCCTTGGCCCTCTTTGTGTCCAGTTCACACAGAAAGTTTTGCTTCCTAGCCCTTCCTCGGTCCCTTCTTTTGATTCCAACTCACTCTTCATCCTTTCCACTTCCATGTGTAATGTGAGTGATCTACATTCTTCTATTCAGCACCTATAATTTTATCTTCTTAGGGAGCTGAGGGCCTCATTTAAACACTGTAATTCCTCTGAACCCCCCAAACTGACCTCAAGTTTCTGTTAGTAGTTATTTAGTCATACTGATGGATTTGTAGCTTTAATGCACAGGCACATACACAACCACAGCTTTTGCATAAAACTGAACTCATTCTAGAATCAGGACTGGGATGCCCAAAGAAGACATGTAGCTTGTCTTCTCTCCTAAGTCTGGATCAGCCCTACTAAAGTCATTCCTGACTGATTTTTGTCTACACTGCTTTTAAACCTAGATCATTAAGATGCACAACATATTCCAGTGCTAATGCTAATATTTAATTTTCCTGCTGAAGTACATGACCAGTTTTTCTTATCACCATCATCATGGATGTGGGGAAAAATCATTTCCTTAGTAGCAGCCCTTAGTTCTGTCCTGTGAGAAACCTCTTCTATGGGACAAACAGAACCCCAGTTGTTTCAGTTTTCCCCAGTGGGATTTGCTCACTCTAATGCTATGTTATATATGGTTGTCTTCCTCTGGGCTTATTTCCATTTAGTCTACATGGTTTTTATCTGGCAAAATTACTTTGAGTTCTATTCCTTGAGAACATTCACAATCCTTCCCACCTTGCAGCATTTATAGGCATGCTCTTTTGTCATCCAAGTCAGTAGTGAAAGTATGGATTGATAGTGATGCAGGAGGGGAGCATGGAGAGCCCAACCCGACAGTGGAACACCAGGATTTGCTCTCGAGGGTGGTTTTCCTGTTTTAGAGTTCACTCTTGTCCGGGTTTTGGCTCATAGAGAGTGGATTTCCTTCTTAGTAGCGAGTGCTGTGCTTTGGATTCAGTACCAGAGTAATGTTGATAAGACATGGATGTTTTAGTTATTGCTGAGTAATGAATCAAGGACTTTCCAGTGCACCACGCTCTGCCAGTGAGCAGGTATGCAGGACATTGGGCGGGGGGCACAGCTGGGAGAGCTGTTAGTAAACCACTCTTATCTCAACCCAGGAAGTTTGCCTTTCCTTTTTGATTCTCCCTCCTATTGGGTGGTTATCCTCTTGCAGAAGGATGATGGATTTGTCAAAGCAAATCATGTCAAATTTTGCACACAGCTCGTGTGTGTAAAACTGTAAAACTGCTGGTGGTGGTCAGAGAAGCACAGCTGCAGTTGTACTTTCCTAACTGCTGCCATCAAATCCTAGTTCAGACTTCACAGAACTCCATTCAGATGGCTCAGTAGGAGCCCTGTATCTTTGGTCCTCAAACTGGGGCTTTGACCTGAGGGACTCTTCCTTCTTTGGTCCTGTGTACCAGATATTGCACTCTCAGGAGCACAGGTGCTGCTTGTAGAGACAAGGAATGGGGAGAAAGACCCAGTGGGAATTCTCCTCACCTGCTGCACAAAGTGACACCAAATTACCTCAAAAAAGTTTCTTCAATTGCTAATTCCCAAGCCGGGCCCACCCTCATATTGCAGCACTGCAGCAGTTTCAGGTGATTGTTGCTCCAATGAGGTGTTTCATGCCTGGAATTATTTCTTTGATGGAAGAAACAGAGAGCAGGACCAGGAACAGATGGTTGATAATGACATCTTAATTCTAGAGAGAATGAAAGTGCTATTTCATTATGGAGTGGTATATTTAAATTGCCTTCAGGTGTTAGTTTAAGAGAGTAGAAGAAGAAAGAAAAGTTAAAAAGATTTTTAAGATTTAGTAAAAGGGATAGATTGGTACAAATCAGAGCTAGTAATAATGCCCTACAAACCTGTCAGATTGTAGTAATGTGACAAGTGCTTGCTAAAGGGAATCATTGCCCCATGTATGGTGATGGACTTGTTTCACTTTGATGAGTCAACTGGTTTGAATTATTAGAAAAATGAAATGTTTGCCCTGGTTCAGAATTTCCAAATGCCCCTTCAGGATAAAAGGACATGCTTTATGGCTTTTTAATAATTTGAGAATTGATTTTATGCTATGCAAAATACTCTCTCTTTAAAGCACTAACATACACTTTAAAACAAATTTGTAGTCCAGCTGAGTTTGGTGACTAATAAGCTTCATTTAAGGAATTTCGTTCCTCCTGCTAAACTTTCCTACAAACTGGATTTCTTTTAGTAAGCACGTAATCCTAAAGGTTTATTATGATACTTTCAGTAAGCAGAATCCTGGCTGATACAAAATTAGGATTAATCATTCTAATTCCTACATGAATTTACGGTATCTGTGTATGAGAGATTGGAAAATTATCAATTCAAGACCTGTTTGATAGAGAAGCCACACACCGACATCTTTCTTTCTGTGAAAGATGTCATTGAAGGGCTGTCACTCAGTTATATATGTCATCTAAAGTGTGTGAAAGATGAATAGGGATCCATACACAAACACTTTCAATCTGTTTGTATGCATTTCAGGAAAAGCTTTCATAGATTTCTTAAAAATACACAAATTAATATTGCTTACTTTTCAGCAGGGGTAAATTAGGGTCTTTGAGACCTTCTTAGAACAGTCTGGAGTTAAATAATATGCATGTTTTTCATTTTACTATGATGAATGCAAAGCTATTAAACAACCTTTTAAAGAGTTGGTGTAATTATCTGTAAACAGTAACGTTACAAAAAAAGGTCAAGTTGTCCTGCCATTAGAAGTTTATGGATATAAACTGGATTTATGTTGCCATAAAATAGGCACCGACTAACTAGATTAATTCTACACAACTAAACCAACTGTAGTAATATTTAGAAACAATAAAGTGATACCAATTAAAGCAATTTTATTTTTTGTGTCATATTGATTAATGGTGCACTAAAATTAACCAAAGACCTTAAAATCAGAATGGTTGCAGGAGGCATCCACATCTCAGCATTATTACCAACAAGAAGGAGCAGTTAAGGGAGATGGCCCTGCAATAGTATGAATATTTAATTAATAATTAGTCATGTAATTTCTCCTCAGGAATTATTATCCCTCAAACTGGTTTGTGAATTTAATTATTAGCAGCCTTTTTGTTTCCATGTCCCCTCATTACTGTCAGGATTGATGTAACATAAACTTCATTAAAAATTAAAGCAAGAGTCTTAATTACAAGGCTACCCTGACTGAAGTCAGAATTAGCCAAGTCAGTGATGTGCAAATGAGTGCATTATTTAAGAAACATGCTGGAAGTAGTTATGCTAATGTGGAAGGTTCACAGTAGCAGACCTTTTCACTTGCAGTTGCATATTCATTAAATGCACTATGCAAATTTAATGTAGCAGCCTTAGTAATGCGTTGTTAATTTATTCAGATTTATTGAGTAGGACTTAAAAAAAATGTACAAATTTAATTACTCTATCTGCTAGAATGATATTAGGAGAGATAGTGGAGGTTTAAAATGTGTTGATCTGGATTACTGCAGTTTGATGGAGGATGTAGTATCAAAGGACACAATTTTGATAACTAGGCTTGAAAGAATATTTGATTTACTTATAGAATGATCTAAGAAATCACTAAAATTGCACATGCTACTTCCCAATAGGAAAGTAAAAAAAAAGTCTCAGTTGTATTAACTTAAGAGCTAAAGCAGTGCTGAGTCCACAGTCTAATGGATGTAATGATCCTACTGAGACCAGTAAAGGTTATGTATGGAGATCTATGGGAAGCAAAGTGTCTTTGTGGAAAGTTCACCGGTTGTTACGTGTTCCTCGGCGATGCTGCTGCTCATCAAGTTTAACAACAGGAATCCTGTCGCTTTGCAACATTACTGGCAGCACAGGGTCATTTGTTAGCACTGGCTGATATCAAGTTAAATTTCTGTTTTTCTTTTTTCTTTACAGTCTGCAGAAACACCCAACACAAAGACTGCAAATTTAGCATTGTGGAATAATTCTCTCCTTGTACATTTTTTCTCTATGAAAGCAATACATATGGGAAAAAACCCTCTATGACTGCGTTGTAGTATGCACTTAGAAACCTATCCAAAATTATTTGGTCTCTTGTAGAAAGACTCATGCCAGCAAGTGTGACCCTGTTACTACTGAGGAACAGAAAAGCTGAGCTAGAACAATTTGTTTTCAAGTGTCTTTGATTCTCCCTCCTTTAACAGTTTCCATATTTTTATTTCCCACCTGATGTGTGGTTTCAGAAAAGTAATTGCTGCAAGTGTGTCTTGTGATCTTTTAGTAATCGACTTCATAGCTGGGTATCTGTAAAAATTCAGACAATTTTCAGACACTTGTAAGGGCTGAAACCTGGGCAATAAGAGTATAAAGGACTCCCTCCTGCCAGGGTGATCAATCCTTGTGCATTCTCCCTGTGTGGGGCTGCCTGCATTGCTCACTACTGGATTGTCCAGATGTCCAGGCTGTGTCAGGCCACTGGCTTGATACTATCGATGAGTGACTCCTGTTCCCTTGAAAAGGTCTGATCCTGCCTCCCCTGTAAGGAAGCAGTGAACAGTGCACACGTTGATCTCATTGTTAAAACTTAGAGTTTTCCTGGCTGCAAGTACCTGAGTCTTCAGGTCAAGGTGCTAGTGCTGGGCACAGGCAGGTCTGCATTATGAAACCTTTGGGTAAAGCTCATCTGAGTTCTTTTTCCTCTGCTCCTGCCTCTTGTCCCTCCTCTCAGGCTGCTATCTCCTCTGTCCTCTGAACAGCCCTGCAGAAATTACCTTGGCTGTTCACTTTTTAATAATTAAAGATTAGCTGCCATTTGAAATAATGATAACAATAAAAATAATCTGATGTACATTCTTAAGTCTGCATGGATTTGTTTTACAAAACCAACCCCATCCCTAACACCTTCCTCATTTTTTTACTTTCCCTGTGCTTTACTGGTTTAGGCCAATGACTTCTTTTCAGCCAAACCTGATCCAGCTGAGCAATGCTCTGTTGCTGGGATATGAGCTGGCCCCACAGGTTTGACATTGAATTCATTGGATGAGGGACACAGGGGGCTGCTCTTTCTGTCACACTGCCACCCTCAGTGCGTGCCACAGGGCAGCCAGAGAGAACAGCAGCCACTGGCACAAGGTATGGAAACCAGTGGATGGACACAAGTCAGGAGGATTCTGTTGTGGTGACTCTCCTGTTGAATATGGAATGTACCTACAGCTTCTCTACCTATGTCTTAGGTTCCTTTCACTGCTAAATATTATAATTCAGACTGCCAGTCCATGTTTTTTAATCCAGTCTGGAACTCATCCTGGTTTTACCAGCTGGCTTGAGGAATCTGGAGAAATCTGTCAATCTCTTTTCCTCTGCCCTCCTCATAAACAATTGGATCTGTTAGGTTTGGGTAAAATCTGAATGCCCAATGTATCAATTTTTGTTTTCCCTCCATGCAGCAAACTCCTTTCAGTTAAACTCTTTTGCTCCAGAAAGCAGCAATCTTACGACTGTTACACAGAAAGGATCTACAGGAAAGTATTTCCCTCCTCTGCTGCCCGGCCTCTCCCCTGGAACACACAGGCAGAGTCTGTAGTGCTGTAGGTCTGTGCCTCTCACAGAGGCATTGCCTGCATGTGTGCACACATCCCAGGCTTTCGGGAAGTGTTCTGAGGAGAATTCATCCTCTTTGCCCAAATAAGGATCCATGCAGTATCCTACACGTTGCAGGAGTGTTGTTTGAAAGGCATTCATGGTGTTGTAAAGCCTTTCATAGTGTGGCCTCTGAGAGTCAGAAGAATCAAGAGGTGCGGGCATGCTGCACCACAGAGAGATTCTCATTACACACACTGTACTGGAAATGGCTCTCTCAGTAAATTCACATTCCTGCTTCTGTTATATGTTTATCCAGTCATTTGATTTTTTTTTTTTTTTTTTTTTTTTGTGTTGAAAGCATAGGCTGGCTTATTTGAAATAGTTTGATTGCAGTGCAGTCTTAGAGCTATGCCTTCATTGTGTGGGTGGGGAGATTAAATGATATGCAGTGTATGCTTGGAATAGTTGAATGATTAGGCACTTACATCTGTTTAATTAAACAATGAGCTTCAACCTCTGTTTAATTAAGGCCTAGCTCATTTCAGTTGTGGTCGCATGCTGGGAGTTATAACACTTCTGTAATTCAAATCCAAGGCTATAAGGGAAATAGGCTGGGCTCCTTTCAATCCTTAATAGCCAGTGGTGCACAGCACAAGGCAAAGAGATGATCTGCAGGTGAACAATGTAAGAATTCAGGTGTTATCAGGGAAAAAGGGCTGGTTAGGGTAGGAGCTAGGTCAAGGTGAAGAATGTGAAATGCTATCTGTTGGGTGATGGGGGAACTGAAGGCTGGCAAATACCATCCATCAACAGAGTGTGTTACAGTTTGGCTTTATCCCCTGGAAAGTCTTGTTTCCTTAACTTATTGCATTAACTTACGTCTCGTAAGAACTTTGCCCACAAGGCTGAGGACCTTGTGTTTTTCAGTGAAATCCTCTGAAAGCAAACTTCACGATGAAAAAAATGCAAATGTCTTGAGTTTTTAAAAGAAAAGATATTATTTGAGACACAGAGGCTGGAGCTAAGATTTGAGAACCTTGCCGTATCCCATTTAGCAGAATTCACAAAAGAATTTGGGACTGATCTGGTTTCCTGTGCTCTGGGATTGCCTGCCAGGCAGTGGACTTTCCTTTTTCTCTCTCAGTTATGAATACGAGACACAAACCTTGTTGTGCAGGGAAACTCAAACCAGTATTAACCAACAGGGAAATAAGCAGCAGCTGAACAGAGTGCTGTGTAGTGTTCTTTCAGTACTGAGCTGGCAAAAGGAAAGAAAAAATTTGTATGGAAATATAGGAAGTGTTACAAATCTGTTGAAAGGGATTCAGAAAAGCAGTTCTTGTTATCAGACTTACAGGTCTAAGTATTCAGTTCAGGTTGGTTGGGAATTCCAGCTTCCTTGTGACTTGTTACCTTGACTGTCCCTAAGGAAGAAGCACGAAGAGATAATACTGCAGTGAGTAAATGTGACTTTTCCCACTTTAATTAGCGTGAGCCGATACTGGAATATTTGGGGAAACTAGATTAACTGCCAAACAAACATGGAATTTTCTTATCTTGTGTTTATCTAGCATATGTCTGAAGTCCTGATGAACCCAAAACCTGATCATCTTCCCCAACCACCATGTGAATAACACCACAATTGCATCATGCTTATGATTTACTCTATTCTGTGATTGGTGAGAAGGAATGAACCCCTAAATGAGTGAAACAAGTCTCAACTTGGACACTCAGGGTTTCCAAGGGCTGCTGAGTTTCCAAGCTAAACTACAAGGCAGAGAGATCATGAAGTGCCTGCATGTGCCTGTCTCCCAGCAGCTGCAACACACCTTGTGCCATGTCAGTCCATTCCTCATCTGGCAGTGCTTCCTTCTGCCTCCAGGAAAAGACAGGATTTTGGTGGATGCCTTTTCACAAATGTGCCAAGGTTTATGCTTACTGAACCTGAATTTTGAAATAAGCAGCTAGTTTGCAGCCAGCTAATTTTTTTACTAAGATAAAATACTATTCTTTTTAAAAGCATTTTCATAATAAGCAATTTAATATGCATAGGTTTAATTTAGGTAAGTTGGTCTGTGTATGTGTATATAATCAAAACAGTACCTTTGGTTGGAGAATGCCAATCATTCATCTCAAATGAGAGTTGTAAGGTCTAAAAACAGCAAGAATTTTGGCAGAGATGGTCTCAGGCTCTGAAATACGCAGTTACTATAATACAGTGGCTGAAGCATTGCTCTGAGTGGATTTCTTCTGTATCTACCTGCTTTTTCTTCAGTCTATTGCTGTGTGGAATCTTCTAACAGAGAAAAGGTAAAGGTTATGTTGCCTTTTGCAGTGACTCTGTGCATTTTGTTTGCTGCAGTTGTCGGGGCAGCAATTCAGGTGGTGCATGTGTAACCTGGCCCCTGCAGTGACAGCCGGTGCAGACCATCCCTATTGCTTTACCAAGCTGATACACAGAACATTGCAGTTATTGGGTTGCAACAGCAGCACATCATTTTACTGAACCTTCAAAGAAACAGGGATGCAGCTTTCTTGTTCAACAACACCCTGTGTTTCAGTTTCTTGCTGTAACTTTAAAAGCACTGGGTTACTCTGGACCCTGGGCAGGCAGAGCAGCTGAAGGCTGTAGCCTTGCTGGGGATACTGTAGCCCAGTGAATAATGGCTCTGCTTCTGTGGGTCTTATTCTTTTTGCAGATTAAATTAATTTAATCAACCTCATGTGTTTGGGCAGCCTCTCATCTTCCTGCTTCTCCCTGCTCTCCATCCTCCACCTAGTACATTAACTGGAGGAAAAATTTATGATCTCATTAGTTTTGCATATTGGTTCACTTAAGAGCTTAAAAATGTCACTCAACTTCAACCTGTTATGAAAGCATTTAATCCACTGCAGACTACTCAGGTGTTTCTGAGCCATATGACAACTGTGACATCCTGTAATACATAAAAAATGGGCTTTGTACAGGTACTTCTGATCACCAGGATCACTGCAGGCTCTAAGCTGGGCTTCTGGAGGGGTGTTCTTGGCTCTGCCAAGCCTCACTCTGAGTGCATTCAGATGTGCTTCCCTGCAGATTCACAAATTCCACGAGAGCGGGCTGGCATGGGGATGAAGTGATGTTGCTTCTCCAGCTGTTGGCGTAGGCCCTGCCTGTTCAGTTCTTGTTCTCTCCGTGCACTTTACAGCCCTTTCTGCAAAGCATTGGCCATCCCTGCCTGAGCCTTCCCCAGGAGATGCTCCGAAGCCCTGCCTCAGGGAGTTCTGGAAGGTGGCTGGATCCTGGCTCTGCTGGTGATGCCTTCCTTGCTTTCCGTGGCTCAGAGCTGTTGCTGCTGGAGCTGCAGTTACCCTGGTCCCCAAGCTACTTCATACTCTGGCAATCAAAGGCCTAGGATTTCTATAATTTTAGGTGTTCCTGTTCACTAGCAGTTTTCAGGGAATGATAAATATCCCATCTCCTCCCCGAAAACCTCTTCACAACTTGTATAAGACCTGCTTTAAAAAGCTAGGGTCACTCAGGGGCTCTGCACAAACTGGGGGCTCCAGCACACAACTTGGTAGCAAATGAAGAGGAATATTCATTTTCTTTAAGCTGACACATCAAATTTCTGTCATTTAAAAAAATCAAATCTATACTTTGTTTGGAAAAAAAAATCTGTGTTTCTGAGCAATTTCAAGAGTTTGGTTGAATCTTCTGAGTCATCTTTTTATTATCTTGTACCAAATGTATGCTGAAGGAGGACTCCAAGAGTCTTGCTGCAGGAATCAGGTATATCTTCCATTCCACTGTCAGCCTTTTCCCTTCATGCCTACTTTAGATGTGAATTTTTAACTTGAGAGAAAGCCTTGTGTAGATGGAGATTAATCTCCCGATGCAGTTCTTGACAGCACTAACAGGTTGGGATATTCTGGGATAATGCTGCACCTTACACTTCCTGCTGTTTGAAGCAATTATTTTTCATGTAAAATGTGTTGGTCCTATGCAGGGATTTTTACAGGTGGCTTTGTATCTCATGGCAAAGATTTGAGGCCTGGGGCTACTTTTTCTATGTCATTGTCATAATTCCAACATAGATAAGCTATTTTGGGGGCCCCTTTTCTGTCAAGTCTTTGGAATTTACAGTCTGTCCCCCTTGCCCTCTTTGTCAGACACTAAGGCTCTCTTGCCTTAACTGAAGATGACTTGCCATATGGTAAAGTGGGTTTGTTCTCTATTAAATGTTTTTAATTACAGTGTGTTTACAAAGAACTCTGTAAATACTTACATATCTGATGCAGCTAGAAATTAGTTTTATGCTGGGTTTTCCTGGGACTATTCCAAATGATGCTGTTCAGAGAAGTTAAATTGCATTTGCTGCCATTCAGTGCTTAATGACAGCATGCCCAGCGTGGGGCTGGATGGCATCGTGCTTGCCATGCATCCATAAATAAGACCTCAACAGGATTGCTTCAAATGATATAGGTGAGTGAGCTCCCAGTGAGGTCTGCCAGGAATGCCTACTCTGGTAGCACTAGTGAAATTACTCGTATAATTTAAAGCCAGAAACTCCGCCAGTGTAGTTAATTTCAAACTCTATTGATTGCACTAGGATTTTACACTGATTTTTTTAAAGTTGTCCCAGTATAACTTGTTCACATACACAGAGTTTGTCAGAGCTTTTTCTAAAGGCTGCTTACTGCCCTCCATGAAAGGTTTAATTTGAGGGAGAGATTATTTTCTGCTCTTGGGAAGCCCAAAATCAAGCTTCAGACTTGCAGAAACAATGTTTCTGTAAACACCTCAGTCACTGTAATACTGATTTTCATGTAGAACTGGTGTGTAAAAGCCTACTAGGTATCTTAAATATCTCCAGGTAAGTTACAGACATGAAATATGTGTGTGCCAAGTCAGCACAAAGCAACCCAGCCAGGAATTGCAACACAAAGCAACCCCATCCAAGAAACTGCACTATGTGTAGTGCGAAGAATTCTCAGCTGGATGAAATCAGAGAATGGGCTAAACTTGTTGAAATACACATTGGGTAATTACACAGTTGTCAAAATATTTATTAATCATGTCTGAATCCTACGAAAACCTTTTCTAAATGTTCTTGGAGGAAAAACAAAAAATCTCCAGCTATCCGGGGCAACTTAATCTCTGTAACAAGTAGAGAATATTCCACTTAAATTCCAGTTCAACAGACTAAGTCCCATTTTGGCAGCAAAGTTATTTCCATGTTTCTCTGCCCAGGTAGAATCATCTCTTTCAGAACTATCATCTGTCCACACCAAGGCATGGAAGGAAAACCTGTCCTCAGCAACATCCTGAGAATTCATCCTGCATCCCTTCTTTGTCTTCACTGACCTGTTTTGAAATGGAAGTGAGACCAAATCCAGACTCTTGGGCGATGCTGTCCTTGGTTTTAGCTGGCCCTCAAGCTGTCCCAAACTTCTCCATGAATATTCTTTAGAGACTGAAGACCTGAGAAACACAGTGGGCCTGTTTTGTGTTTCCTGAGGCCTTTGGAGTATCTATGCCTGGCAGCACCAAGGTGGGAAGGGCTGTCAACAGCTGGACAAAAGTTCTGCTGGGAGAGGGTTCAGCTGCAGCTACAAGTGTGGGAGTATGATCTGGGAAAGTGTGTGAGGAACTTCCACTGCTGCTTTTGGAACCATTTTGTGTTGCTTCTTTTACGTAAGTAGAACTAAAGTGCACGGGATCCTCTGCAGACCAATTACAGGTCTTTATTTTCAAATGGAACGTACTTTCCCTATCTTCTTATTTTTGGACTTAGAATGTATCATAACAAAATAGGTAGTATTACGTGTAATGAAATCTTGCATTTTTGTGTCTCTGTAGCTTGGAGAGGTCAGACCAATGATGAATTATTTCAAAAAGCAGATTTAAGATTTCATAGCTGCCATAGGTACTGGGCATAAATGTCATGGGTAAGGGAGCCAGGGGATGCAGGAGCGCCCCTGTGACATTAACTGTGACACCATGGCAGCACCTCACTGAGGAAATTCAGGAGGAAGAAGTTTGCAATGAAGAATATTCAGAGCCAAACACTTTCCTGGTGTAAGTTACTTTAGCTGCCCTAGCAGGCTTGTGCAGTGGAGGATGTGTGCGCTTGCACATTTGAGGATGTGCGCTCGTATCACGAGAGAATTTCTTCTCCCAGGATATCGGACTCTGAAATATTAGAGCTCTAAAGCACCTTGATTCTCCAGCATCCTTTAAGTTTTAAATATCTGTCTTTTGGGTACGGTCTTAATAGACTAGGGCTTTAGGACCAGTTTCTGTGAGAAGCAGTTCTGTTCAAGAAGGGCCCTTGACACCTTTCTGGCTTAATGCTAGACACATCTGCTGCTACTTGGGCAAAATTGACACTGTCTAGAGAGCAAAGCAATCACCTGCTGTAGCATTACAGAGCATTTACACTTGAGCCATGTTACCAGGCAGTAAATCTTGACCTTTAGGAGTTCAGAGATTAGATTTCTTTGCTGCAAGCGCTCAAGATCTTGTTAGGCATTTGTTGCTATTCAAAGCAGATTTCAGGGGTTACCTATGGGTTTAAATCATAGCCTCAATCATATTTGGAAGGTTCTTTTAAAGCTGGGATAGCTTCAAATAAAAACTAGGATTACTTTTACATTTATTGTTAGTAGTTGTCAAGAAGCAAATGTGGGGGGAGGAAGGGGTTGTGGAGGCAAAGACATTGCTCTAAGTTTCAGTGTTTATTTCAGTGTGAACAGAAATTTTACAGTGTTTGGAGAGAAATGGCTTCTTTTCAACGTGGACAAAGAGATCCACTTATTCCACAGGGATAATAAACTAAAAGTTGTATTCAAAATAGGACTGAAGGCATACATAGTTTAAAAGAAACTATTTCGAAAATAGGAACCCCTTAGATAACCACTGACTTAAACAGACACAGTGTTCGTCATTTGTTACTACCGCGGAATGCCTGAAAGCTTGTGCTTTGTACTGCCTACAAACCAAGCACTGTAGAAGGGGAGACAGGCAGATGCCAAAAGAGATCAGTGAGCCCCCACTTCTAACAGGAATCCTTCGTTCCCATTGCAGAAAAGCACTGATGATCAGCTTTGGGTAGGTGCACACAGCACTTTACTGGGACTTTCATCTCCTTTGAAAACAAGACCGAAGATCAAAACTCGTAAGACACTTTCTCCTTTCTTTCTCCCATCTCCCCAAGCCATTGCAGTGGGTCTCAAATCCTTATTCTGTTTTTTGATCCTGAGCTTATTTTTCCAAAATGAAGAGTTACAGTCATGAAAGAAATCCAGTTTTCATCCAAAGCTTTTTTTTTTTTAAATGCATTTGTGAAATGTAAGTATAAACCCAGATATAAAATGGAAAGCTAATGACTGAAGAACAATACAATAAGAGTCTGTTGTAACTGATGGTACAAGCATGTTCTGCATGGCACTGGAGTTAAAATGTGGTGGTAATTCTGGAATGAATTCAGAAAAGACTCAGCCAGAAGAATAAGGGATTTTTGCCCTTTGCTCAGGCCAGTGTTCCAGAGCTGGATCACGCTCTAACCCTCTGGGCATTGTATTAGAGAAGGATTGGAGATCACTTGGAGAGTACAGACAGGGAAACTTTTATTGAGGAAAGGAAGCACGATTAAAGTGATTAACTACCATGAAACAGTTCATTACAGAGTCCTTTAAAGTCCAAGTCTCCCAGCCCCCAGGGTTTCACTTTCTTGCTTTTTTAATCCTGTAAAGTAAAATAATGGTGATTTTTTTCCTTTAGAAAGGAAGGGAAAGCTTAACAAATGGGAGGAGTTCAGAAGGGGGCAGAACCTTTTGCCTTATTGCTCTTTGGAATCTATAATTGGTATTGTAAAACTTCCCAATGAAACACACTTCTCCAACCCTTCAGAGGCCAGAAACTCTGGAGTTATTTTGCTAAGCCTCACAATTGCAAAGTGCAAGAATGTGTGTTTGAACTGTCTGGACAACCTTCAGCTGAGCAGTTCTGCTCCTCTGTGCAGATGACAAACACCATCCTCATAAGTCCCAGGTCTTGTTCCCTGTTCTGTGGTAACTAGGCATTAAAAACAACAGATGGAACCATAACTGGTCAGCTAAAGTTGTCTAGGTTTCTTTGCACACATTAGATATCTCACAAAGTATTACAGTTTGGCCTTGCACAGCTGGACTTGCAGTCTTTGAAATCCTGACCAGTGGAAACAGATTTTGGCCTTGGGAGATAATGAAAAAAGCTCTTGCTGAGTTCTGTAGGAGTATAAAGGCTTCTCTGATGATGTTGGCTCAGGTAGCTTAAGGCAACTGAGCTGTCCCCAGTGCATCTCTGCTTCTGTTTTTCATGCTGGGGAAGATCTGAACTCCCCCAATATGTCTTTTGTAAGACATTTTTGGCCCTGGTTCTACATCTGTATTTGTCATCTGTGGTGTGGTTCCAGTGCTTTGAGAATCTAAGGTCTACAGCATGTTTGCAATAAAGCACTTAAGGCAGTGCCACTTCCATTTTTATGGACAGGAAATTGTGTTCTGTTTTCTGCGACTGGGTCCTCTGAGGAACCAGGATGAAACACAACTGAATGTCTTTTGAGTGTCTGGGTTTAAATGGGAATTACATTGGCATTCTGATACAGAGAGGAAAAAACCAAACAACACCAGGTTCCTCACATCTTCAGCTGCATCCCAGCTTGCCTTGGCACTCTAGGGGAGATGAGAGGGATTGCAGTATGTAAAGTGCTATTGTATGTAAAAGCACCAAAGGGTTTTGGTACAATGCGGTGTGAAATGTTGACGTACTGTGTTGAATTTATAAATTCTTAAATGTTTGCTGCTTATTTGAAACAGTATCCTTCATGTAGGGTATGGTCTTTTGATAAATAAAGTACAGGGAAACATCATCTAGTTGTGCCTGACTCTGCCGAACCTCTGTAGAAGTTTTTGTTTTGACTCCTTTCCCTCCTGCTTCCTCCCTACAGAAGACTCACTGTTGGTGCCAGCAGATGCATGGTGTGCAGTGGTTGCTATGGTAATTATTTCTTGTAACGAGTTAGTGTTATAAATGGGTAGGATTTAATGAAGAGTTCCCTCAGGAATATCCTGATCAGTTTGGTTATGCATCCCTGTGGGACACGCCAGGGTGCTGGGCATTCATCCACTGCAGCAGAACCAGGGGAGCCGCGGTGGTTCATCACTCCTGAAGTCTCCCACGCTCCTCACAAGCTAATTCTGTAGGAAACACAAGTAAACCATGCAGAACTTACTAATAACTGGGGCTGGCAACCTGCACAGATCTGCTGCTCCGTAAAGAGAGCGGCACTCAGACAGCTTTGTGCACACCGCTGATTTACTGAAGGGGCAAGAAGATTTTCAGATTTACAGAAGCTGAAAGAATATTGCATTCTGTTTAAAAGAGAATGATTCCATCCTTGTGTATACAAGTAGTTTTTACTGTTCTGAGGGGTCCATGCACTGTGCAAAAGCAAGTGATAGCTTAATGTGGCAATTTGCAAACCTCAAATCAGATGTAAAATGTGAGGTTTTTTTTAAAAAATGTGGTTTAGATTTTGATAGAGACTCATCAGATTATGTTTTTAAAGCAGGTACCTTTCCCAATTTGAATCTGAATAAGTCTGAATTTCATTTTGAGACTATGGAGGACTGGTGAACTTGGTTCAGCAATCAGTAATGTATTCCTTCCTGAAAATCCAGAGACTTTAATTAAGGCTGTCAAACAGTAATAAGGCTGCTACCAAATATGTTAGGAATTGGTGTACAGGTGGTTGTAATGCTCCATCACACGGATAGAGGTTAAGGGACCAGTCACTTTATGAGGCCACATGTGGGTCCTCCTGCAGTTTTGCAAAACAGAAAATAGCTCAGTCTGCTTAGCAGAGAAGATTCAATGTGGTGTTTATTTTTTGAAAGTAGTGTATGGGAGAACGGAGATAAAAAAGGGGGATTTAAAATGTCAAATACAGATATGGTTTTACTCATATTTTCCTTGGGGCAGTCTCTCTAAAGGTACTTTGTAAGCCAAGATCAGTCCATACCAAAAGAAAAGATCCAAGCAGCTGCTTCTTTCTGAGGGCACACTAAATATTGGGGGTCAGCCCTGGGCTGAATCAAAATCTCACTAATTGCTGGTGTTTGTGGTTGGGTCTTTCCTGATCAGGAGTTGAGACCAAACACACAAGTTGCAGGCGAAGTGGTGTGTTATGAGCTGGCATGAGACATTGAACCCATTTGTTGTATGTTAATTTATTTGAAATAAAAGTATCTGGGTCATGAGTAACATATTGCTGGTCATTCCACAAGCCAAATTTAATACTTGGGTTGGGTAATTAGGAAAAGAGTGGGTTTTTTCTAGACTTAAAAAGCTTTTCAGAAGTGATATATTTTAGAGTGAGATTGTTTAGAATTTACCTTGTCTGAGCAGACACATTTTCATCTCAAGTATTTCGAAATGTGAGACTCTGTTAGACCCGCTCAGATGCCTTGGCTGTGTCTCACTCAGATCACCTCTGCTGCTCCCCTTTTACCAGAGGACCAAGGGTTCTTTTGTCGAGGGCCTTGTTTGTCAGACTGTGCTAATGTATCTTTAATCATTCTTCTCCCTCTATCTTACATGTTTGCTCCATAGTTCTAGGTGGAATTGCCTCTTCAGATTTTTTCCGTCTTGCAGTGGCACATTCGCGCTCAAATTGTTGTGCTCAGTAGTGCCATTGTCACATTATAACAAGGAAGATGCTTCATCATGTGTTGTAAAATGAGCTGAAATCTTCTGTTAGGAGCTGAGGGATCATGTTGTAGAAAAACATTCATTTTTAAGCACCAAGTCATTACACTGGAAAAGGACACATTAAAGCTGCCAGAGTATTTTCAGTCAGCAATGCCAGGGTATCACATTAACAAGTTGCAGGGCATGAGGTTTTCACTGTTCTCATTTACAAAGGTGAACAACGCAGATGTTTTTAAATGGGTAGTTTTCCTCTGGATTGTGAGGTTGGCAGTGGCTAACAGAAAACTTCGGTTTCAAAATATTAGCAAATAAGATAATACTATTTGTCAAGTCTAATTAAAGCAGTCAGTTCAAGCACTGCCTCTTTTACTGTTGCTGCTATGTAATTATGATCTTAGATTTGTCTCCAGATTTAATATTTCCATAGAAGGCGGCAAAGTAATATAGACTGTCTCACTGTTAATCCAGTAGTTCTAGATTTTTGCTCGTATGTTGGTCAGGAAAAAAGAGAAGATTTTAGTGAAAGACGGTGGAGGGAAAGAGATCTATCCAGTGACAGAAAGACTATATTGTTGTATGAAAAGGAACAAGGTACCTGAGTTCAACAAGCTGAAAGTTTGAATTACAGAAGTGTGACAGTTCAAGTACAATAAGCCCCATGAAATTTTGAAAATATCTGCTTAAATCACTTTAGTGTTGTTGTTGGTACAAATAGTTTTGAAACATTAACACCATCCCAACGCATCTGTGAGTCTATTTCAGACCTAGTGGGAGCAGGAGGTGGGACATCCACTGCTCAAACCCCTCCTGTGGAACCAGGAGTGCGTGGTGACGGCTTGGCTGGAGGAGCCAAGTGGGAGCATCTGCTTGCAGTCCCTGTGTTCCTGGGCTCTCCTGGTCAGTGTATCTGATTAACGCTGAGCACACAGGAGGAAGGTAATATCCAAAGACAGGCCAGGTTGAAAAATCTTGAGGCTACCAACCAAATCCTTGATAGCTGAAGAAGACAAAAGGGCCAATATCTGAGGTGAGATACAGAGAAAATACAGGCATTCTACTGGGAGCAAATCCTTCTGGCTGGCTAACAGAAATGGGAGGCAAGGAACAGGAAGGAAGGCACTGGAACTGGGAGCCCGTGATGTCTGCCAGTGTGAGATCAGAAACGAGAAAGCAGGTCTCCAGGCAAGGAAGGAAGAAACAGAGCTTTCCTTTGTGCAGCTCAGGGTACTTCTTCAGGGCCAGAGGAGCAGAAAGTGGACCAGAATAAGGATAAGAATGAAGGGATAAGATTGAGGGTGCCTAGGAACACTCTAGGCACTGGTTGGTGGGAGAGCATTTCCTACAGAAAAGGGTCAGATACAGGTGGCAGTGGCCACAATTCACTCCAGTTTGACCAGCTAACAGACGAAGAACAATAAGAAGATCAGAACCATTACAGTAGATAACTGTGTTCAGTATTATGGGAAGAACAGCCAGAGAACCAAACGGCAGTGAATCTATACTGTAGACAATAAACAGAAAAAAAGCTAATTTTCTGTGATGTTGTCAGAATGTATGCTGGAAATATGGAGAGAGCAGAGTTCATTTCTTAGATCATATCCTGAGGAGACACATGTGGTGGTATAATATTAATTGCCTAAATATGGTATAAAAAATCCCACCCTTGTACATTTATCTTCCAGGCAAAACTGGATGCTGTAGAGTGTGGCACTGAAGCTAATGATGAGGGATTGTGCTGCTGATTGGTGACTCTCAAAGGATGGACAATTTGCTACCTTTCTCTTTCCAATATTGTGTCCCTCCTGTGTCAGACATGTCAGAAGACATCAATCGGTCAGCAAAGAATCCCACTCGGTAGCAAACTAGACCATAAATAATGCCCTCTGCTAAAGCACAGACCGTTCTCCAACTGATGAGAACAAAACAATACAGAGGTATTAATTGCCTCTTTAAGAGTATAAAACCACTCTGCTGCTTGGAGCAGTGCAGCTCTTTAGGATCTTTAGCTGCTAATGACCACTGGAATCTGAGGGGCTACAATTGTTTTCCCAATTATTTAAGAACCTGAAGCAGTCTCTGAGTGGTGAGTACTAAAAAGAAAAATCAAAGCAATGTGCTATATTGTGCACTAAAATGATTAGTTTGTATGGTACTGTATTTTTATGTAATTTAACATTTAGAAAACTAAAGACAACTAAATAAATAAAAATAATCTGGGTTTTTTCCTATTTCCACGTAAAAAATATTTTGATTATTATTTTGAAGGAATCCTTAAGGAGATTTCTCTCAGAAATGAGGACTATGCCATTTCTTTATTTCTCTTTATGAGACATAAATTTTAAAAAGCTTGGCCTACTGTGGAGAAAAGCAGTGCTAAAGGACTTGTGCTGCTGTTTGTACAGACACATGAATGGAAATTCAAGCTGAGCAGAACCAGTATTGCTGGTGCCTTTCCTTTGCTGAGTGGTAGCTGTGTTCTGACCCAATCCCAGCCACTTGGTGGGTGGTTTCCCTGCCCGAGCCCTGGGTATTCCTGCCCACGCCCTCTTGCCCACAGCAGTCACACTCTGGAAAAAGACTTGTGACCTTCAACCATGGCTTGTTTATACCTATGCCTTGCAAAAGGGCAGGTGCCCCTCCAGTGATACCAGTTCCTCCAATAAACACAAAAAACCACATAATAATTCAAGTTGAGAGGAGTCTTTGGAAGCAGGGCTGATTTCAGAGCTGGATAGAGTTGCTTATGTTTGTGTCAAGCTCAGTTTTGAGTACCTGTAGTGTTGGAGTCTCCACAGCCCTGAACTGCTGTGAATTAGAAATTAGTAGCTGAGAGGAGTGAGCAGTCTCCACACCAAAACACAGCTGGATACTTTCACCCGGGCTGAAGGCTGAGAAGCATTTGCTTGATTTTTGACTGGGCAGATGGAGGTAAAGCACTTAGTGAAGGCATAGTAGAGGAGAAGCAGCCCTCCCGCAGACCACGATAACAACTCGGGCTGGGTTTAGCCCCAAGAAGGGCCTGGAAAGGATTTTTTTGTCTGAAATAGTTTTGAAGCTACAAAGAAAGGGTACTGTCTTGGTATCTTTGTGCATATTAAACTGAACTTCCCCCATTTCTGTGCCTTTGCAGAGCTACACCAAAATCCCTGACTCCAGACTGTGCTTTCTGTTCATCATGAGTGTGATTTGCAACCACCATTGATTTTGGAAAAACAAAGTCAAGTTAAAACACATTTGTTAGAGATCTAGTTCCTATTCATAGAACTAAAGGGTGTTTTGGAAACGCAGTAGAAGATAAACGCTCTCCTCTGAAAGATCCTAAACACTGAGCTGCTGCTGTGTGTAATCAGGTTGAATGAATTCAGTGCTGTTTAACTGTAAAATGAATTGCTGAAGATTTGGGTTTAACCAATTGGCCAGGCTGTTTCACTGCAGTAATTTTAAGTAGCATGGGAGTTCATCTTCCTGTAAGAACAGAGATGGGGAAACAGCAACTCTCCTGCTTTGTGAAGAATCAGCCAGGATAAAAGTGGCTACTGCTGTACCTGAAGGAGTGTAGGTAATCGCCCCACATCCAAATGAGCAATTAGCTGAAATAATTACCAGCCTTGAGATGAATCCACACACTTTTTTTGCCTGTGACAGTATCAAGGATAACAGGTGTTGAGTGTGCCTTGAAGGGACAAAGATTAAAGATTATTTCATTATCTGGATTCCTTTAGGCAGAGAAGTCTTGCGTTTTATCCTGTCATGCACAGAAAGGTCTAAGCTGCACTTTATTCTCCTCATGCTTTGGCAATTTTGAAGCTGAGTTTCTGACAGAGAGTGAATGTTGTTTAATCTGGGAGAATTGTCTGTCCTTGAGAATTCAGTAAATTATCTCTGTGTCTCTGCACAGTCTGCTTCCTACTTAGAGACCCAAAGAAAACTGCAAGCAAGAATGCCAAAGAGGCACTAAGTAACAGTCTTTCTATGACTGAGATTTAGATGAATTAGGGAAGTAAGTATTTGAAGGGTTCCTTTACTTGGAAACTTACTGATGAGACACTGTGTGTATTTCCAACTCATGGTTTCCATTTCCCAGCGGTGACTTGCAGGAATAATGGCTCTCAAAACTGTCACTAGATTATAATATATTCTTGCACTGTGCACCAGCATTACATCCATGACAGATCTGTGCAAGTCAGTATTTGTATCCCAGGATGATGGGATGGGTAGAACCGATGGAAACTGGCAGCTGGAATCATTTATCTACATAAACACTTTTCCATTAAAAACTTTACTTTGTCCCCTTTCTCTCCTCTAATTCCATTATAATTTGAAGAGGTTTTTACCTAGCTAGTATGTGTTTGATTTACGGTCTTCTTTTTATCTGCTCTCATTTGATTCTTCACCAGGTCAGCATTAGGTGTTATGCCGTTTACTGATTCATTATCCTCTACTTTTGTTTTTCACTAATCTCTTTGTTCCTGCTTTTTGTTTGATTGTTTGTTCTCTATTCAGTGTTTCTCAGCTACAATCTCTGATTCCCCAGAGCTGAAGCAAGATAGAAAAAAGATGTTTTCAGTCACAGTTGGCACCAATGATTTGTAGTGGCCCTTGCTAACATCCTGGTTCCAAGGCCCATGAGTAGTTCTAGGTGTTTTATGACTTTGTTCAAGGAGCAAGGCTCATCCTGCTGCTGCTGTGTGCAATTTATCTGCCTTTCACAAGAAGAGACTTGGTGCTGGTGCTCGAGCTGGGCAGCACCACAACACTGGCTCTTCCTTACTAAGAACTAACACTGGCCCTTCCTTACTAAGAACTGTCCTCTCTGAAGTCAGTCAGTTTTGGTTTAGGACTTTTATAGAAGAAACTATGGAAAGACCTCATTTTCAACAATGGAGTTATTCCAGCTGATTGCAGCTGAGGATTTCTGGTTCAGAACTTTGTACAAATTGGTGCTGCTCTTGCCTCAGTACATTGGTTCCATACAGGGTCCATCTTCCTGCTGTACTGCAGGCCAGCATTTCCACAGGGAGAAATTCTCCTTTTTGCTGCAGTTCAGTTTTGAGGGCTGTCTGTGCTTTTTCTCTGACAAGTCATGCAAATCCCTTGCATGGCTGAGCACATCTTTTAAAGTTACCAGATATCTCCTGTCTTCCAGTTGACATTCACCTGCAACTCCCTTTGTCTTCAAGAAAGGTCGTGAATTACTTCCTCTAGGAAGAAATAAAGCAAGCTACACAGGCCCAGTTACAGAGACAAAACTGGACTCAAGACTGCATCAAGATGTTTTCCAGTGAGACAGACATTTCTCCTTTCTGCCAAGGTGGCAGCAGCAGCCAGTGAAGATGAGGCAGATGCTCGAGAGCAGGTTAAGTCTGAAGGAAGTGCAGGCTGGCTCCTTTTTGCCATTGAGAGCAGTTTCCTCACATCTAATTGTGCCTCTCTCTGCATTTCATGTAGTACTGCTGCCATAGTTTTGAACATGCCTTGAGAATTTTTTTCTTTTTTTCCCCCCCCTCCCTATGGTTACGTAGGAAAACTTCTGGATGATTAATTCACCTCATAAATATTCATCTTTAATTTTATATTTTCAGTATGGATATGTAGTACACTTGCTGAGAAGAGCTACCTACAATAAATAAGTAGGGCTGAGGATAAATTGAGCATTCAGAACTCCTGGAATTTGCCAGGGACTGACTTAAGTGCAAGTGGATGGTTTGAAATTCTAGTACCCACAGGTCTTTGTAAGCTGAAGTTCTCAGTCTCTGTGTTCAAGGAACGAGGCTGTAATGAAAACACTTTGATATTCAGGAAAAAAATTAAAGCTTCACAACACTTCAGCTGAAAAGATCAAAGTCGTCTTTGAATAAATGTGACTGCATTTTGCCTTTCAGGGACTGAACTGATGTGTCTTCCCTGAGATGATTCCTCTGCTTCTCATGGGAGTCTCCCTTCATGTTTGTGGGCTGTGCTTCTAGAACATGATTTTTGTTTACTCTAGTGCTGTAGTCTGGTGGCTATTAAATGGCTTGCTGGAGAAAGGACAGATTGCGCAACCTTTTTTTGCAAATGCCATGCATAATTCCAGTGACTTTCAATTAGCTGCCTTTTCAAGAATTTGACAATTTTAACTGCTGTTAATAGTCCTGGAATTAAGCTGTCTTGGGGCAGGTCAATATGGCAAAAGAAATCTAAACCTTTATAGCATACCTTTCATGAATAACTAGGGAAACTCTACCATTGACTAGGAAAAAACAGGGAAATACACAATCTTTGAAATAAGTTTTGATAAGATCTCATGCTGCTTATTTACAGAGGCTCCTGTGGGAAAATAGGGACACTTAATGTGCAGGTGGGATGAACCCTGACAATCCAGAGCTTCTATGACACTGCTTGATGGTTGAGTGGTTTGATGCTGCTGGAGAAGTTAGAGATACTTTCCAGATGATAGAAAAGGCAGATGTTTCACCTGTCCCGGGCATCCCAGAGGAGCTGGGCACTTCAGGGCAATCAGCATGGTGCAGTTTTCATGTTTACATGCCCTGGGGAAAAGGGGAAATATTTTTCCACTCTATCTGTAGAAGACAGTTCTGTGTAATACAGAAAGTTCCCAGCCCTCTTAGTGATGCCTCCAAACCCTTCCCTTAAGTATTTACACTCCAATAAAACAAACGAGGAGTGCGTTATTGAGGTCCAGAGGCAGATGGGCAGTGGGAAGCAGAGTCATGGAACCGATCTTAAAACCTTCTCTTTGTTTTGAGTACTGATGAAGAGTCATCCAAAGCAATCGTGCAGATTCCAGCCTGGACCCCACTGCTGTGCCTGCCCAGTGTTCCCAGCAGGCAGGATGTTTCCAGGATGGCTCACTTGCTGCGCTCTGCTTTGGACTGAATTTCTGAGGAAGCACCTGCTTGGAAACCCATTTCAAAAGCACACAATGCAGATATCTTTTAGGAAGGAAATTGAGCATGCAAGGAATTAAGGTAGTGCATTGATGAGACTGAAGCTATTTTGAATAAGAACAAACACCCTTAGGCTTTTGGGATTTTAGTACAGAATTTTGAAAAAACATCAAAGGGGGAAAAGTAAATACTGGTTTTGCAGCTATTGACACTTCAAATTTTATTTAACAACAGCAATATCAATTACATGTTTCACACAGTGTGATTTCCTTAGCAAGATGAGCCAGATTTGCTTTTGAATGTAGAATCAGACTTTTTTGCATTGAATTGCAGGTTGGTCTTGTTTTAGCAGTAACAATAGTTTTAGCGGTTGCCTCCCCTGTACCTGATCTTAAACCTTCAGTTACACAAGAGATGTATGACCTGGGAGCTCAAGCTATTGCAATCAATAGCTACTAAACTGATTTAGACTTAGAGTGCCAAACGTCTCTGTGAAGTGTTTGTACTTCATTGTGTGTTTGTGTAAGTGCAATGTAGCAAATGAAAATTTAGCCACCCGTGATTCATGTGTTCATACCTTTTAAAAATATACAGGGTTTTTTAATGGTAAATATTATCAGCTGCTTTTCATCCTGATCACTAATGAAAGATTTTGTATCTACTAACAGAGTTTGACAAGGTTTCTCATTTTGCCTCCCTTTTTAGTCACTCCAGTCATTTTCCATACATAAGTCACTATTCCTCCAGTATCTGCAAACCAGCACCCTGAAGAAAAACAGTGACACCAATGGGCAATTCTGTTCATCTTAGAGGCTGTTACTACTTTAACTGCTGTCTCTGGTGTGGTTTGGAGAAGCAAATCACCAAAAATTTCCAAAACTCTCTGGTGTAGTTTAAGCAATCAGTGACACCAAAGAAGCTGTTCTGTGAAGCTGCTGCTGGTTGGTTTTGTCGCTGGGGTTTGTCAGGATTCAGGCAGGTCCTCTCTGCTCCCCAGTTCTGTTCCTATCTCTGGCTTTAGCTCAGCCCTGCTCCCCCAGCTCTCTGGATGCCCGTGCAAGCCAGGCTCATCTGTGGAGCCGGGCTCTGCCCCTGCCCACACTGGCAAGTGGCTGTGGGCGTCTGTGAGCATTTGCTCCTGTGATGCCCAGAGATGAGGGAGGTACTTCTGAATTTATAAGGTCACTTTTTATAAGCAATTAATTGTAGAATTATTGTCTTGGTTCCGACTTAAAGGATGACAGCTGTTTAGTCAGGCTCAGGATCTTGGGAGGCCCATCACAGTAATTGTCCTGCAGGAATACCCAGACCTGGCCAGTGCCTGTTTGGTCTGGTTTTTATAAACCAGGTAAGCATTCTAATAGAGTACTGGTATTTTATAATGAAGTACCCCTTTTATTACTGAAATGGCCTATGGAAAAGCTAAACATGGTTGGGATAAATACTTTTGAATAAAATCAAATCTAGGGAATAGTTAAGTTATGCAAAGCTCGGACGTTTTAAAGAGAGGTATGAGTCGTTTGATGAATAGGAAATGTGTTAGGAAATTCTGATTAATTATTAATCTATTGAAAAAGGAGCTAGAAAAATTAATATTTTATATCACAGATATATTTATATAAAATAATTCTGTAGTTGGTTAGTTAGCTGGTTAGAGTACAGCTTCAAACAATCTATAGAAACAAGTGAATCCTCCTTTATCTCAAATATAATTAGCCATTTAAATGTCTTGGGTCAATTTATTAACACTTTATTCATCGGGGTGTAACTTTTATTAGGCTTTATTGCTATCAGAAATTATATCCTACACAAATACAATAGAGATTTAAATGTTCTGTAGAATGAGCCAATGCTTCCTGACTTTATTGCACAGTATTGTAATGAACCTTGACCAGCTGTAGATTTGATAAGTGTAAAATATTGCTGCTTGCTGCTAATTTTGTTCCTTTTTAATGACTGATAATCCATGTCGATTTAGTGTGATAGTCACAATCCAATACTGTTTTCCTGCTATAAATGTGATTGTAACAGGAGCTATTAAGTGTGTCTGCGTAATAAAATTAGTCAGGGAAGCTCTGTATATTGTTTCCAGGTCTTTGGATTTTCATTATAGTAGTGGAACTTGTTAGACTGTAAAGCTTGATGGTTGCCAGCTCAGACAAGCTCTTTTCTACTTCTGTGCCAAGCAAAGGGGTAATGATGCTGCACTAAGAAGCCTGTTCTCACTGTTCTGGAAAATTCATCATATATAAACATAGGGGATCATTTTGGGGAGAGCAGGAAAGGTGTCGTGGGGGAAGAAAGAGAAAACTCATCTGGGCAACTACGGCTGCACAAGAGTTGCTTAGAGACAAACCTGGCAGCTGGAGGTGTGGGTTGGGAACAGTAGTTGTGACATCCCTTAGCCATTAGGCAACACTGATAAATCAAGTGTTCATGTTTGTCAGGATGCCAGACTGTACAAAAGGATCTTAGTGAGGAAGCCTCAGTGGAATAATCTCTTTTCCTTTATGGCTCTGTCCAGTAGCATGTGCCACTTTGAGATAATGAACTGTTGCATCCAAGTCATTCTGAGAAACACACACTTCCTCATACACTTGCTTTTGGTCTCATTTGATCCTGTGTAACCTGGACAGTTATTTCTATTTCTGTTCTTGGGCCTCTAGGTTTGAAGTAGAGATATTTTTACAAGAGTAGTTGAAATTCCAACTGTGAGAATAATCAAAAAGTAGTTTCTATAGCTTAATATATTTTTTGTATTAAGTGAGTAGTTATCCACTTAGTAGATCACTTAGTAGTGATCTCCATCGATATCTTGGCAGAATAGTAACTAAAAGCTGTACCCATATCTGGGTAGTGTCTCAAAAGAATTTATTTTGTGGTAAAGCGGATATCTAACACCTGAATTTCTCTTACTTCTTAAATAGGTAAAGGGGAATTCTGCCACTGATGTCAGTGTAGGCATGGTGTTGCCCACAAGAATTTTGTCTGACTCAAATTTTGTCCGACTCTGGCTCTCATGGTGTGAAAGCTTTGCCATGCTCTCTATCTGTTCATAGAGTACTGAGCTGTACTGACTTCTGAGGTAGGACAAGAACTACTTGCACACATCCACTGATGGTGTTGGCTCAATAAAGGCTTCTGTCAGCAGCTTATAAGGGGCAGTTTATAACTTTCACTGACTAAATAACAGTTCATCCCTTTCAATACAAGGCAGGAATAAACCTAAAGATTTATAACCTTCTACATTATTTATTTGCAGCATTTCCTCCAACACTTGGAAAAGCTGCCCAAGAAAAAAAACTGCAAAAATCTGACAAGTATATGCACAGAGAACTGTATTAGCCTAAGGTTTGCTGGAGCATGTTTGCATTTTGGTGGCTGTGTGGCAGAAGCTGTGAGGCCCTTCTGACCTTTGAGTTTATACTTACAGGGATGTTTAAATGTCATTGCTCAGTCTGTGCATCATCCAGACCTGCTGTACTGGGGACGTGTCCATTCCATATGCCTGCAGTTTCTGTGAAGGTTCTCAATGCAGAGTTGTAGCACAATAAAACAGTGGTGTAAAATATATCTAGTATGAGACTTTGTAGAGAGATCTCTAAGCTGCCTGTATGGCTGACATATACTCCTTTGCAGAGGAATTCTGTAACTATTCCTAGGATTCAAAGGGATTTCTGCTTGGCCCAGTCTGCTCTGCAGCAGTACTTGCATCAGGCTCTGTGCAGCAGTTTTGGGGATGCTGGCTGGTCAGGGCTGCTTCCTGCCGGAGGACAAAATGCTGAGGCTGCTCAGCAGGTAACAGCAGCTGAAAGCCTGCCAACAGCAGTCAGAGGTGAAGGGAGTAGTCAGTGCACCTGCGAAGTAGTGCATCCATCCACAGTTTGCACCATGTCATCAGCATTCCTAGGGGAATCAGTATTCTCTGCGGGAGAAGTCCAGTAACTGCCTCCTTTATGCCTCTAGAGCAAAAAGAATTTTAGGCAGGGAGAAGACGTTCCCTCTGCTCAGACACAAAGAAAAGGGAACTTACTTCACCAATTTATAATTCAAGTTATTGCAATAAGTTCCTAGTGTCCCATTCATTTTTGCCAGATGAAGATGTCCCACGTAGATTTAACTGTGGGCTTTTGCTCTAGCTCAGCAAGGGCACTAATACAAAGGGTATTCCTTGCAAATAAACACTGGACAGATACAAAGAAACACTGAGCAAAACCCGAGCCACGCAATGAGCTTCAGAAAGATCAGATCCACAGATGTGCTGACTGAAGTTTAAGAGACAACTTAACAGATGTACAAAGCTGTAGATCAGAGGGGATATAAAACAGTTAAACTTGCTTTAAGGCACAATGTGTCACAATCTAACGATTCCATGCATCCTCAGCCCGACAGAAGAGGGAACATACGCTCAGCTCGGTGCTCTGGCTGTAGGCATGCCAAGAAGATTATAAAAATGCCATGCTGTGATATGTTGCCCTCCTGCCTGAAAGGCTACCATTAAGCTGCTTATTTACTGCACCTATTCAGGCAGCAGTGCGGTTCAGAGTGCTACCTGTCTTCTTGCTGGATAAATTAGTTGTGGATATCACAGGATTGTTGCTGCCTATTGTTCAGTCTGGTGAAGGTGGGAAGAGATGAAAGGCACGGATCTGACCTTGTAATGTTTTGTGTAAAATAAGAGATGCTTTTTCTTCGTAGTTGATCTTGGTAGGACTGACTGCGTTAGCAAGTTTGGAGTTAAATTTAAAAGGCTAACATACTAATGAAGGCAATATTTTTTTTTCTCAATCATATGTATATAAAATAGAAATATATATATGGGAGAGATATGGAAGTGTGGAGGAAAGTGCATGTCATTAGAGCTTTGTGCTCTGTAAATCAGCACTGTTTGAAATGAAATGAAGAGAACACACAGGAAAACTTAGACACCCCCTCAATGCAAAACATTTTGTTGTTGTTAGTTGGTTTTTTTTTAATATATATATAAATTGTTGAGCCCTCGTATTTTTATGATCTATGGAGCTGTGAACTTTAAATTAGTGATAATAGAAATTGACAAGTACAGCATTAAAAACTAAACCATGCAGCCCTACAGGCTTAATTATGAAGTGTGCAGGAAGATAGACACAGAAAATCCTGGTTCAAAATTTTACCTCACATAATATAAATAAAAGATTGTCTTCCACTGGTAGCCTAAGATCAAAAGGATAATATAAAATGACTAGCCTGTATTTATTTTGCCTTTATTATGTGTATAGATAAACTATACATTTCTCATTTCCTTGTGTCTTTTAGCTATACACAGTTAGAGACACTTAGATATAGATTTAATTATGGATAAATTGCTATAAATTAATATATGTAATTATTTTTAATTTTTCATTTAGTCATTAGAAAGAAGCATTTTCATTATCACAACTTAAAACCAGAACATTTTTGAATAGTGTTCTAACTGATAATATGGCAAGTTGAATATAAATTAGGCAAATAAACAATACTGATTGGAATTTATTTTAGAAAACGCAATTCTGAAGATAAGGGCGTTTTAGATAATCATTAACAAACAGAGACAAGTTATGACAGTCTTTACTATATACATATATATATATATATATGGCATAATGTAAACAGATATCTTCACCACTTAGCTATCATGTGTGCTGAACTGACAATTTTCATTGCTGTTCCAAAAAAATCCCCTACTTGTAAAGTTTGAATAAGGCACTGTGGAGTAGGTTTTCTTCTTCCTGATGAGCTATTACACACTCAAAACATTTTACATTGCTTTGGTATAGCAGGTTAGTGGCAAAAAAAAAAAAAAA
>WBMY01005916.1:1138961-1178700 GCA_013397315.1 Donacobius atricapilla
AAAAAAGGCAGGAGGAAAGTCTCTCAAAGAAGCAGAAGAAGCAGGTGCAATGTTCTCCTTCCTTCCTAGAGCTACTTATTTGATCATTTTTGAATGCCAGTATAAAAACTGCCTAAAGAGCAATCAATGTGCAGCCAGTAAGGCTCTATAACATTCAGCGTGGATGTTTTGTGACACAAAATCAGGCTCAAAGGAAGAGTGAAGAAATACGAACACCTTGTTCTAAGGGTTTCCTAAAAGGGCACATCAGTATTTTTCTTGTCCTAGAGTGCCCTCGGGGATGGGACTGTCAGGAGTGTCAGGCCCTAGTACCCAGGCTTGCTCTAACAAAGCAACTCGCTGGTTTTGTATTTGTTTGCCCATGATTTAGAACCATTTCATACGAAGCCTTAGTTCGTGAAAGTAGCCCTGTTAACTGATGGTGGCTGAAGCTGAGCTTTCCTGATGCTGCCTTACAGCACTGAGTCCTCTTGGAGTGGTATTTTAACTGGCAATTATTGTATTTGATTATGATCAATCAGGATGAAAATTGACTTGACTCCTAAAAGTCTAAATCTCTTTTTATCATTATTAACCCAGCTTTTTCTTCCTTGTGTCTCTGCCTCATTGAGCCTCCACCACACGCATTTGCTGAATAAAGCTGAACAAAGATGGCCCTTTGCAGAAATTATAGGAAAATATCACATTGTGAACAGTCCTAGATTAAATTCCATATAGAAGATATAGGATAAAAAAATACTGGTGTAACTTGTCATATTCCAGTATGTTTGGAGTTGATAATATTGCAAAAACTTTTCTAAAGGAGACATTTGCAGTTATGTTAACTCTCACAGAAGGACCTAAATCACTGCAGCTGCACTTAATGGTAATCACTGGCAAATCTGTCTTAAATGTCTAATTAATCCTAAGCATGTAAGCAGTGTGATTGTTGTAAATGGAACGGCTCAGACACTCATGTACCGACATGCACAAAATTAGTCAGGCACTTGGCTCCTCCAGTAGGTCCGGATGGAAATGCAAAACTCTTGTGCTAAATCACCGTGTGCTCAAGAGAATGGCACAGTTTAATTATCTCCAGCCAGGGTTAAAGAGGGATGGAAGTATCCTTTTGTGCCCGAGAAAATCACCCAGATGTCATTTGGAAGGGCAGCAAGGAGCAGCTCCAGGGAGCCAGCACAGGTGAGGTTTCCCTGCGTGGCTGTTACTTGTGAAGGGAAACTCCTTCAGGATAGGAGTGCAAGCTCACTAATCAGCTTGGGGTGAGCCTGAGATGGTTCATTCAAATTTAGAGATTCTGTTTGAAAGTGGTGATAGGAAAATTATCTGGGTCATGTAAATGAGAGTAGGGATCATTTGGGGAGACTTCAAGTACTGCAGTACTAATAGGCAATATTGAAGCAGACTTTCCATTTTTCATGTGTACCAAGCACCTGAAGTATCTGCTGGCTGCACATTCCTAAAACAAAAGGACGTTGGAAAGGGAAAGGGTGGGGGAAAATCCCACAGCTGTGTTAACTAGAACAAATTTAGAACTGTGAAAAATTCAGGATAATTGGTGAACAGAAGGATGAAGAAGTATGGCTGTGAGTTTCACAGCACTGAGTATCAAAGTTGCTTTATCTCCCACTTGCTAAAACTGCAAGGTCCCAGACAGAGGCCAACACTCTTTAGTCACTGTAACGGACAAAAAGGCTTCCAGGAAGAAGAATATAATCATTAAGATCTTGTGGGGTGGGAGTAGGGTGAAATGCTCACCAGAATGAAAGAAGAAAATCAGAATTTGGAGTGGATTTGGTATGTGACAACTCGACAGGAATTTGTTCCTAGTTCTAGTAGCACTTACATGGCTAAGTAAAATATAAATTTAGTTTGGTCACTGTGTTGGACAGTTAAGCCTTGAGAATATTTTTGTGTTAATTATAGACTATAATAGTCTTTATTTTCTATATAATCTATTCCATATAATTTATGATATAAAAATATAAGAGCATGGCAGTCTTCAGTTAAATCAGTGGTTACAGCTTCAAAAAGCATCTAATTCTGGTTGAGCAGTCAGTAGTTCTGGCAATGGACTGAACCACTGTGATGTGATGCACACTTGCAAAATAAACAAAAATCGCTGTGATGCTGAGCTGAAGATTATTTACAGATTTTGTTTTCTTTGAAGAGAAGCTCCATGAGGCTTTGCTGTACAGAACACCCTTTTCCAAAACATAGTGATTCAGTGATTTACTGTATATACAGCATTTTTAACCTTATTTCTTTTATATGTGTATTTTCAGATGATGAGTTTGTGTAACCTCCACAAAAGACATTCAGGATATTTAGTTTTTATAGAATCCTGAGGTTAATTTCAGATGTTTTGGATAGTTTTATTTTCACCTGCTTTGTGTCAACCATGATTTGGTATTTAGTCCTGGCCATAAGGATTTTTTGATTGTTTGGAACTTTGACAAAGGAAATATTTTTGTTCAGAAATTTTGCAAAGCTTGCCAGGTTTTAGGGTTCCTCTCACACCATCCAGCAGACGACAAACAGCTCCTGGGAGTGCTGGGGTAACCAGTATCCTGTGCAAAACCAACACCTTGTGCCTTCAGTCCAAATCCAGAAAAGCATGTCCAGATATTAGAAAACATCTGTCTTTTTCAGTCCCTCTGGCACCCGGACAATGACGCAAACCTGATTCGTTTTTAGGTGGCTTTTTTTTCCTGGTCAGTGCAAGTCTGGCGTTCTGAGTGCCCTGGGAGCGTTGCCTTTCTGTCGGACAGCTCTGGGCTGGCTGTTCCTGAGCTGCAGCACAAGGTTTATGTGCCCAGAAAGAAAAATGGAGACGTGAGCTCAGCTTGGCTCCAGCCTGGTGATGCTTTGTCAATATTGGATTGGCTATCCTGTTATTATAAGAAACAAGGACATCATGTAGCTGTTAGGAGCTAGAAAACAGATTGTTTACTATGTTCCATGCCATCAATCAGTTTTGTGAGAAAACTTGAGCTCTGGCTTACTGGCATAATTTCTTTTAAAAGCCCCAAGTGTCTCTGTTGCTTTATATTTATTGAGATTCAATTAACAGCAAATTAAAATACTTCAAGTTTTTAATGGAAAACAATTTTGAATATTAAAACAGTTTTGTAAACCGAATTATTTTAATTCTAATCACAGTAATTAAATGACATGATGTTCTAAAAATGACTGTGTAGTTGGTGCAGGAAAGCCATACCAATCAATGTGTATAGATTTGCTCATTTACTTCAAAATGGAGATTAGTAATATAATTACAGATTACTTCTTTAAGGTATTTGTCAGTAAAATAATGTGAAAGGGCAAATTTAAGTGATAAGAGTTAGTTTCCTTGAAATATTCCTCTTTGGTACAAGGTGTATCTGCAGACGAAATGTATTTTGTGTTTTATGTCACTCAGTATTAGACCAAGTCCTCAACATTCTTAATGTTTGTTTCACTGTGCAGATTCGAAGTTTGGAGAGCTGTTGCCTTCCAAGTCCTCTGTATATAATTATATACATAAGCATATATATGGGGGATATAAGCAGTCCCACTCTCCAACAAGAGTCCCTTCTGGTCAGCTGCATAGCACAAATTGAAGCTGAAATATTTAAATTCCATCCTAGAAGGAAAACTCCTTAGGACCTACAAAATGCCATTTAGAAGCTCACTGTGTTGAATGACCTTAGTAGTTAAGTGACATCCTCCATTTCAACAACAGAACAATTGCATCATGTATCAAGTGTTTGCATTGAAAACCAGAATTTTCCAAGATGGGACCAAGGATCAGCTTGATACATCCCAGTAGAAAGGAACAAGTGTGAAGCTGGTCCTTCCTTCCTGCCAACCTCATGCAATCACTCATATTAGTGTTTTGGAGACTTAGAGGTTTGATACTGGCCATGGTCTAATTCAGGCTCCAGTGAAGTTTATCAAGTGCCTCGCCTGGAAAATGAAATCAACAAAAAAAAAAGAGGGGGGAAGCTGAAAACTGGTCAGAAGAAAATGTGTAATGGATTTCATTTCATTAAATGAAAACAAAACTAGGAGCTGCCCTCAATGAAGTCGAGGTATTTTATCCCTAAGTTGCTCAGTTCTCTGCACTTTCACATTCCTGTCCCTCCGAAGAGATACAAGCACAGGTCCCTGAGGCAGTCCCCAAATATTGAGGACGACCTTCTCTTTCCGAGATAAGGACATTGTGTAACTTCACGGTGCCTTTTGGTGTCCTGTGTGCTGGACTGGGGACATTGCCCACGTCTGTTAGGCAAGTCAGTGCATCAGAAGCAAGCAAAGCTCCCCAAGCTAGAGCTGCAGAGTGCAGTCTTCCTCTTAATTTTAATTCTCATGTGGCAAGTCATGACTTCTCCAAAGTCTACGCAGCCTAATCCCTTCCTGGGGTCTGACAGCATGCAGGTATTTTTTTGGTGGGTGCATAGGCACAACTGCCTGCTGTTAGTTCAGTGGCTGTTCAGAAGTGTTCTTCAAACTACTGGACCTGGAAGTGGATATGAAAATTACCTTCACAGGGGAGAGTCAAATGTTCCCATGGTCTAAGGCTGTCCACACTTCTCTAAACACATCCCTAATTGGTATTCAACCTTAAAAAATGTCTTTCATTAAAAATATAATTTGACGAAGTAATTGACTTGCATTTGATTAAGTCAGAATCTATTGGATTAACATGATTAATAGATAAAATTATAACCAAACAGAGCAGTACAAAAGGTGAATGAAGTCATGGGTCATAATAAAATACTAAATTTAAGGAAGATTGATATGGCAGGAATATTCATTTCACAGTAGGTATCACACTGTTCCCTTACAGTGATGTAATTCAGATGGATTTTGGTAGTCAGATTCAGGGCTGCTTCAAAGGCCTTTGAAGTTGGTGAGAGTTATGCCAGAGATCTGTTTACAGTACTTAACACCCACAGTGTAAATATTCTCTGCTCCCATATTGATAGAAAAATTTGGGTTACTATTAGAAGAATTAGTTCTGAACTGCAGAGGAAAAAAAACCAGCTTAATGGTCTTAGAATCAAAAACCATTTAGCAGAAGAAGAACTGCAGTCTTGTAAGACTTCCTGTTCCACAGCACTGGAATACAGCATAGCATTTCATAGTGCGTATCTATTAGAAAGATAACTTAAAATTTGTTATGAATATTGACCTACCAATATATAGGACACTACATTGACTGAAAAAACGCCTATTCAGAATAAAAATTCTAGTATAGAAAGACTGTAGTTTTTCTTTTACGTGAACAATAACAACACAGCAACAGACAGCAACTACATCTGAAGGTAACTGTAAAGCTGCAGGTAAACCATTAAAGCTGCATGGTCCCCACCCGGCTGAACTGTCAGCATTAATGTGTGTATCTGGCTTGTACTTTACTTTGAAAAAGCAAAATGAATGAATTAATTTTTGTCTAGCAACTAGAGTACTCCTTTTCTGAAGCTAAACGTTTTCCTTCCATGCCCACCGTGGCATGTAATTTTAGTGGTCCCCTTTTAGGGGTGCCAAGCTAACAGAATGGTCTGCGTGTGATGCATCGAAGTAATCATGGCTTGAAATGCATGGATGGGGTATACGGGCAGCTAGCTGCACTCTGATATTGGAATTATCTCAAGATAATGTTTTCTATCAACCTCTTTTATTTCCAAAGGATGGAGCCAGTGGAAATAACTAAACCTACAGTTACCTAACCCTCCTAGACTGACAGCTTGTCAGTAGTTAGATCAGATTACTTAGTAATTAGATCAGCACTTGGTCTGCTACTGATGTTAGTGTGGGGAGGGGATCTGCTAGGTTCTTTGAAACAAGAAAATTGATGATTAAATTGAAGATACTGATAAAACATAAGCAGGAAATTCCCGCTGTGGCAAGACAGACTACTGACTGTTTCAATGCCTTTCATTGAGGCATCTGTATGATAAGGAGAAATGGTGAATTACTGACTTTATTATAAGCATCTGAGTCCAGGAAGCTATAAAATCTTTAAGGTATCTTCAGCATTCTCTCAAGACTCACTAAAACAGAATGGAAATCCAGTAAATATATTGAGCATCTCAACGAGTTCAAAGTACCCAGGGAGTTATGGGATCTACTTGCCTATGGACCCCATCCAGGGAATGACTTTGTGTTTAAAATCATGATTGTTTTAGTCTAGTCAGGTGGGGGATGATGATGCCAAAGCAATGTGGAAAAGCTGTCATTGCAAGTAGCTTTCCACTGGTTGGCTCACAATATCCCAAATACAGAGGCAAATGAAAATGTTTGTTGCCTAAGGGAGGATTTCTTGTAGTCGAAGTTCACATTCTCTACTAAAAGGGAGAATGCCAGATATTTTCCTGACTGTTCCAGCAGGTGCCAAATGATTTAGTAGTGAAACATAGCTGTATTTAACATCCTCCAAATCGTTCCACAAGGTAAAAAAAGTGCTATTGTACCAGTGGCACCACACACCAGAAAACCTGCAGTAGGTTGGAAGGGCTCATTATCCCTCGCCAGTGACTCCCTGCTCAGGTCCCACGACAATTGTGCCTCCTTTTGCCTGCCTTTCTTTTTCTTTTAGTTACAGTCAACTCAAGCACTGTTTAGAGAAGAATTAGGCTTGCTTATTTTTCTTAACTGAAGATTATGTAATTGCTGCTGCCTCTGATAAGACTGGATTTCTAAAATCAGGAAATTGGAATTACAGAAATGGCACAAAGAATGCTCCATTTCTCCTCAACAGCTTCTGCTGCCACAAGCGCCTACTTCTAGCATGCTGAAATTTAGACTTTAAAAGAGCCACCAAAAGCAGAATAGTTACTATTGTTTGGCCATTCTTGTTCAGCATTAGATAGCATGGCTCAGCCATATGTATATTTGCCTATTAAAAGAAAAAAGAATCTCATTTCACTTCCAAGTTTACTTGAAATCTCTTGAACAGTTGGCACATGATATTGGTGTTTTAGTGCCAAAGGTAATACATTTTGTGGTCCTTATGACACGTTTGGGAATAGCTTTAGCATTGGAAATGGAAGGGCTAAGCTGGATTCTTGTCTCTATACTAGGATGGTCAGTTAACAAAAATGAAGAAATCAATAGAATTTAGCAGATGTATTTTTCAGTCATTTCACTATTGTTTGCTGGGTACACTGTATTTCAGAATATGTTACCTCTGACCTCACTCATTAAACACAGTACTTGCCAAGGAAAACTCTAAATTAAAAATTAAGTTAAAAAATTAAATTAAAAGCAACACTTTTGTACAATGCAAAATGGAAGAAAACAAAAGGAAGACTGCTGTTTCCAATGTCATTAGACTTAGGCAGGACACTTTACATAACTTAAAACAGTTGTTTTGAAACCACTTGATTTGTTTACTGCAGAAACAGTGTTTTGTTATGGGTGAACTTAGCAATGACCAACTGGGGATCCTTGTATATTGATTTTTTGTTTTATTTAAGAATAAATTTAGATGGATGGATGAATTTGGAACACTGTTGCTTCATCTTTATCCCTAATTGAGATACTACCATGGATTGTAAGGCTCTGGAGTATAATGATTTGTCAGCACAGGACACAGAGTGGACCAATTTAATAGTTGCTAGAGGGGTTAGGATTCCTACAGCCTTTGATGAAATCTTTTTTAGGTCAGTAACATTTAGAGATATAGAAAAAAAAATGAAGTAATTGGAGAGAAACCAGATGGTTTGTGGCTAATTTGGAAAAGTACAGATTATTGTTGTGCAGCATCTTATTCATTAAATGAAAAGGCCTTCAGATTTTATAAGGGATAGATTAATATTGATATCACATTATGATTCACACTGTTTAGTGTGCAAACATCAGCCATCCCTTATTTTTTTCTGCCCATGCTCAGTGCTATCACTGAAGCTGCTCTGTGAGGAATTACCATGGTGAGTCAGTAGGTGACAGCCTTACATACACATTTTTCATTTATGTTTTCCTACGAAGGAAAAACATTTGCACGCTGTAAAACATGAATTCAAATATTACAGAAGCAGCCAAATATACGCTTATCATGGAAATACCGTGGGTGCGCGAAGTGTCACAAGTATAAGCTGATCTCCACGTTCTCTGCCATTTTTTCAGAGCATCTTGCTTTGGCATTTCCATGGGCTCCTTTTCATTACAATTACATCATTAAATATATGTTAATTTTTAAGTTTCTTCACTGTTCCATTCTGAAATAATACAGACACACCAGCTACAAATGGAGATGTGTTTATTTTAGGATGATAAAAGTAAAATATTTACCCATCTCTAACTGGCTAAGTATTATTTTACTCAGATTTATTACAATAATGCCCAGGGACTCTGAATGAAATTGCTGAGCAGTTCATAGGTACTGCAAGGGGCAATTTTTACCTCACAGAGTTTGGAGTAAAAATAAGCAAGGCGGACAAAAGATGAGAGTGCACACACAGCCTGGGAAGTGATTCTTTTAGAGAGGCTTTATTAGAGAGAGGAGGAATGCTTAGTGACAGTGTCTGCTGAGTGAGCTGAGAGACGCCCATCATACTCACAAAGGGCCACATGTCCCAACAGAGATGCAAGTGAAGTATTTTTAATTGAGGAACATGTGTCATATAATATATATTTAACACATTAATATACTTTGTATTTCTGTATTGATATATATCTGTGTCTAATTTTGTTGTATTTCAAGATGTCATTACAAATTGTTCACAGTAAATTGCAACTGGTACAGGGGATTTTTTTGGCTCCCATTAGCTTATTTAGTGTTCTTAAGGCCTTAACCTTCTGTTTTGGGATGAAGGGGTTTAAACTTCACAGCATCTTGCTGTCACTTGCTGGCATAATTGAGAATATTGTCTGGGATTTTTGGAGAATCCTTTCCATTTGGCAGAGATGTTTGGACACGCTTGTTAGGAACTGAACACTACAAAATAGATGGTCAGCTCTGGAGGGGATTCTTCAGTGAGGGAATAGCTGTAAGAAAACAGTGCCAAACAAGCAGCATTTTGCTGAGAGGTTTTCAAGAATAACATTCTTGACTTAGAGCCCATTATCTAACAGATGTGTATTGATTTAATAAGCCACCCTACTGTTTCACTGTAAGCACTTAATTCTCTCATCCTCAGTGGAGAAAGTGAAACAGGAATCTATTAATAAAAAGTCCCTTATTCTAGCAAAACATGTTGATGCCCATATTTGTCAAGGACAGTTAAGTATTTCAAAGCTAATTAAAACTTCATGTTTTTGATTAGGATGCTGTGGGCAAGTCCCTCAGCTGGATATAGTACCTGACCTGTATACACTGATGTCCTTTTGCTTGACCAAAGAATAACATTGCAAATGATTTAATCAACTCTATTTTTTTTCCTGGTATACCTCAAAATGATCTTACAAAATAATGTGATTTTCTGTATCTACAGAAGAAAGGACTTGACAGCTTGCCACTGTCAAGCTGTTAATTCATTCTCATTTCTTTTTCTGGATGCATTTTTAATTTTTTTGCTAGATGATTTTTTACTGAGCAAGAACAAATAACCAGGAAAGATTGAAACAGGTGTGATTTGGCACAACATCTGTTGAAAGAATGCATAAGGGTGGGAGGGAAGAGAGAGAGCCAGCTCTACTGCAGCTGCAGAGTTCTGCCAAGTTTAGCAACAGATTTGGTTTCTGTGGCAAGGCTTTGGTAGCGGGAGGCTCCAGGAGTGGCGTCCGTGAGAAGGTGCCAGAAGTTTCCCCATGTCTGACAGAGCCAGTGCCAGCCAGCTCCTGGCCAGGGCTGAGCCCGTCAGCAACACTGGATGGGATAGAATTCATTCCAGAAGTGGGGGAAACCTGCACAACAGCCATTGCAGCTGGGGCCATGGGTGAGAATATGAGAGAAACTCTGCTGACACCAAGTTCAGTGGAGAAGGGGAGAGAGGAGGTGCTCCAGCCACCAGAGCAGATTTTCCTGCAGCCCACAGAAGTCCATGGTGGAGCAAAGATCCACCTGCAGCCCTTGGAGGGAGCAGGATGCCTGAAGGAGGCCATGACTCCAGCCTGTCAGGACCTATGGAGCGGAGCCCACGCTGGAGCAGGTTTGGTGGCAGAGCTTGGGACCCTGTGGGGACCCACACTGGAGCAGGATGTGAAGCCCTGCAGCCTTGGGACTGGACTTATGTTGGAGAATTTTGTGCAGGACTGTGTTCTAGGGGAGGGACCCTGTGCTGGAGTGTGAGGAGTGGTCCCCCTGAGGAGAAGGAGCAGCAGAGACAGATGTCTCTGTCTCCTCAGCCTCTTGAGGAGTACTCTAAATGTTTCCCCATGCACGTCCCAAAGGAACAAGTCACTTTTGAAAATCTTGTCCTTCAGATGTTACATCCTTTCTTACAGATGCCTCAGTTAAAAACACTGGATTTGCATTCCAGTATTTCATATTTCTGTCATGCATACTATGTAAAGTACCCTACTTCCAATACAGGAAGCATTCTACACAACACAGCTTTTTGGAGGTAATGAAAGCTTGTGTGAGTAGTTCAGCAGCGTTTTGAACACAGGATCTCTTCTTTCATAATCTATTGCTTTCTGTGAAGTTTGAAGTAATTTACTTCTCTGAATCAGGATATAAAACTTATAGCCTGATTCAGATCTCCTCATAAAGTACATATATTCTAATACTGTAATTACCTGAGGCCTGATCTTCCAAGCCTTGACAGCCGAAGTAATCTGTACTCATCTGTCTTATCTGTGATTGAACACAGGGAGAATCAAGTGATTCCAGAATATCTGCTAGGTCTCTACTCAACTTTCCTAAAGTACATTTTGTTTTCACATAGATAAGTGATCTAAGTGAAGGGTTAACAGTGTTCTGTCTCTCTTAATTTGAGATTTGGAAGACAATTATAATTCAAGATGTTTCTTCTAGTTGAGACTCCTTAGGAAAGACATATACATAGCCTAGAGCTAGAAGTCCAACTTTGCTTTTAAATGCAAATATTTTAACAAGTATAACACACAGAAGCATGAACTATCAATTATTACTACTAGGCATATGTAAAACATCTTGTTTATCACAAAGAGACCAAATTAGGCTAAAAATAAAATAGAAATTTGTAATTGAAATGTTGCCTGTTCTCCTTTAAAAGTGCCCATTGTTCTTATCAGAAGTAGCCTTCAGGTTGTCTTGATGCATCTAAATAGATCTTTCAATAAGAAAAGATGGGAACTGCCAGTGTTGGCAGACTGTGGCATTTGTCATACAATGAGACTTCCTGGGAACGGTGTTAGAACAGTGCATTATTTACAGCACCAGCCTGTCAGATAAGAGTAAAGACTTTGTTCCCCCTTACTTTCATTCTCTACAGGTCCTGCTGGTACATACAGAATGACAGGAGGAAGTTTCAAGTCAGGAAGAGGGAATTTCCTAGCTGACCGACCAACACAGGAATGTAGACAAAAGTCCATGGAAATTTTGAAAGTGTTAACTTCAGCAGATATTTTGAATCAAATTTAACTGCATTCGACTGAAGATGAAACAAGTGCAAGTTTCAACAAATGTTGGATTTGTTTTTCAGTATAGTACTGTCTCAGCCTCAGTCAAGTCAAATTCTACTATCTTCATCCCCGAGAAGACTTTGTTCTGAAACAGTAATACCTTGGGGTTTTGGCTCATTTGTTTGTTTTTCTAGGTTACTACTATTAATCTTTTAGAGCTGTGGCTGTATTGAGTCCTCGAGGTGATTTAGTTGCATCACTTTGTAGACATGACAGCAGTTTTACCAATACTTTCCTTTTCTCAAGGGTAGTTCCCTATCAAGGGTAGTTGGTAGGTTTTGACCAGAAGATAATTGTCTTAATCCTGCTCAGTGCACCTTCAGGACGTCCCCTTGCACAGCCACACTCACAGGAGTCCCAGGACAGCTGGATGTGTGCACAGCACACTCCTGTGACTGGCATGCTCAGGGAGCAGAGCCTGCTGAGTTATCCCGGGGCCCGTTCTGGGAATTCAGAGCCTGCTGAGTTATCCCTGGGCCCGTTCTGGGAAGTCAGAGCTGCATTGCAGCAGCCTGGTACGTGCCCTGTCCCATCCCCTGTTCCCATGTCAGCAGAGCTCCTCTGGGACTGCAACTCTATAATCCCTCTTGGTTATTGGACTGCCTTGTTTTGTCCTCTTTGGGGTTTTGACACAAATTTTTGTACATTTGCCTTACTAGTACGGACTAAATTTAGAGCTCCCTGTCACTTCTGGGGTTCTGTATTGGACCAGGTTTGCTAGAGGTACTTACAGAGGTTATTTCTATTATATCAGATACAGTTTCACCTTGGAATGTACAGTGGTCATAATTGAATCTATTTTATGTTGACAAGATTGATATTGTTGTGTAATACCTATTTTACAAAACAATATGTCTAAGTACTACTATTTAAACATGTATTGTCTGCATTGTTTCTCAGTCTCCTCTGTCTTCTTACTGATGGCTTCTATGCTTTTTCAAGTCCTGAGAGTTTAGGTGTCAGAACATAAACTTTTTTTCCACTCTAGATTTGTTGGAATAAAAGGAACTCTACCTCTAAACAAGGCAGTCTTAAAAATTTACAGTATTTTTATTTAATGTATGCCCCCATCATCAGCTGGTTCTAATTTCTCTAAGAACATACAATTAAGGAGACTTGGCTCAGCTGCAGAGACTTTCACTTCAACTCATTAAGTGGATAACAGCCTAAATAATATTTACCTCAGTCAAAATAATAGATCCTCTACTAGGTGGTGTTATATATTTCTGGTGGTTTTATATATATACACACACAGATATTTTTGTATTTATCAGACACTGTGTACATGTGTATACAGCATCTGATTTTGCATTTTAGTAAAGTCCAACAGTAGAAGTCAGCCCATACCCTTTGTGTCACTCCGACTTCAAAATAGCCCTCACATCTCCAGAGCACTACCGAAACTCTCTTCTTTTTTGTTTGGTTTCTTGCGCCAGAGAGGAAGGAGTGTACCTGAGGCAGTCAGTTGTTTCTTGTCTCTGTATTGTTTGATGTGTGATGAGCTTGGTGATCAGATCTCAGCATGCAACCAAATATGGCTTCACTTGCTACAAAAAGTGCTTATCTACAAGGAGACAAATATGCCCTCTACTGACTTCATCTGTGGCTGGAGTTTAAAAGCTGCTGTCAGAGAGTACACAATGGAACTGTTTGCAAATAAAGCAAATTAAAATAAACATCTTTTATCATAAGAAAGCAATTAGTGTTGATTCGCAGCTTCACTTGGTTTTTCTTTCCTGACCTTGACTACATTGTGATGGTTTTGTGCTTCCTCGGACAGTTTCTACTTGCAGCTGCATCGATTAAACCTTGATCTCATTTATTATCTCAGGAAATGGTCTCAAGGTCACAGGGCTGGAAATTTAATTATGGTGGCAGTATATTAAGTGGCACATTTAAAGATGCTGAATCGTAGTAATTAATTTTTTGGATGGTGGTCTCTAGGGAACAGGTTTTCTCTACACTGGGTGTTTAGACATCCATCATGGCCATTCAGCTTGGCAGCTGTCTTTTAGCTTTAAACTGCATCATTATTCATCTTTTATGACTGAATTTAAAAACACTAGACAACTATATCCTTTTTTATTGTAATATATGTCAGATGCTTGTATTAAGCTATACTTCACCTTTGCTATAAAACATTAACAGAGGTTGCTAGCAGCTACCTAGGCTGGCCTCTAAATTGAGACAACAATTACCCTTCGCTGACATCTAGTGTCAAGACATGAGATATAGCTGGAGTGCCGAACCCATTGGCCTGGAAATCCTGCACTTCCCCACTGATTCAGGCTCACCCAAGGAGCTGCAGCACTGGACATAATTAGTGGACACGAGGGATTAACTTGGCACACAATGTTGACTTTGTAGCGGTACTAGGTTATTGGATGAAATGCAGCACTGTCAAGGTCTTAAAAAGCTTGTAATGTTTAATGAAGGAATGGTCATTAAACTTGCTGGATCAAATATTAGGCAAGATGGAACTGGGAGGTATTTAATAAAGGGGCCTGAAAATATGAACTAAATCACATATATTCATTTAAACTGCTGGCTAAAGCCCAGCATATTTCAAAATAGTTCACTGCTGGTTTAAGCTAGATGGTGTGAACTGGGAAAGAGAAGAGTAAGCAGGCTTTAGCTTTCTGCATAACTTTACAGAATTTTTGTTCTACTGTAAATTTATTCTTCTTAAATGAGACACTTTAAAGTTCACATATTCTGTTGGGACTGCAAAAAAAAATTCTCTAGGGAGTGTGAGGGTGTTAAAGTTCTCAAAGTGAAGAAGATTTTCAAGTGAGGTCTTTCATACCCTTTGTCAAACTGAATCTTCCAGGATCGATACCAAAATATTAAACAGTGAATTTTTAAAACATTGTTACAAGAGTTGGTTTTCATACTAGTATACTAATAACACTGCTTTTTTACAGGCTGAGGTGAAGATGATCTCTTAAAGTCGCTGGGACAGTCAGAGAACAGAATGAAATTCTAGGTACAGAAAACTGGGTGTAGCGTTCCTCCTGCACCTTGTCACCTCCTGAATCTCATTAGACAAAGTTCTTCTTTTGCTTGCAGTATTTGACCTTCTCTTTAAATTTGTGTTGTGAACCCATCTAGTTCTTTGTGCTATTTGGCCTTTCTGGAACAGTAAGGTATCTTTTTCAGGAGAGATGAGCTAGATCTCCTGTTTGTGCTGTGTTTTGTGATTAGAATTATGTGATTGCGGTCGAGATGTTTAAATGCCGTGGAGCTGAGAAAGACTCATCTTCCCAGGTGTATGCATCATCTGAGTGCACCTTACTGGGCTCACTCCCGCCGTTCCATGTGCTCAGCCCGGGGCTCTTGTTAGTTCAGAGGGTTTGTAGGCAGTATTTGTAAATGCTGGACGTGTCATCCCTCTGCCCGTGGTCCGTTCCCACAGTTTGAGAAGAAAACAGCCGGTAGAACAGTCAGATTACAGGGAGAGAGGGGGGTGATGGATCTCTGAAGGGAGATACACGGAGGCACACAGTGTTTCTCAGCATTTCTCAGCTTCACTTGGGTCTGATCACAGAGTGACTGCAAAGGACACCTCCCAACAGTGTCACACAACGTAGATGGTCTCAAGGCTGGAGAGTGAGTGTCGTTGTAGGACACAAAGAAATTGATGACTCCAAGTACCTTTTTTGAAGGCAAAAGATCAGAAGGTTTTATTGTCTACTTTTTACTGCCTTTTATAAGGTGTTCCAATACAGACTTAACATGATTGGTGAATAGAAACGACACCTCTCTAATCCCATTGGTTAAACTAGAGAAACAGAACTTGAAAGGCAAAACATCACGTAGAGAAAAATTGTGTTGAGAAAATGAAGAGTTGCTTACAAAGATTGTTTCAAGAAGAAGCTTTCTGGAGATGTTTTTCCCTTGGGAAAGGTTAGCAGCTGCTAGCAGGTTAAAATCTCTCAGACTCAGAAATACCAGGCCCACAAGTGAGCACAGCAGATAATTTGGATTGGGTCAGTCAAGCCTACTTAGAAATGGAAATTAGTGATACCACAGTGGCTTCTTACAGAGCTGCAGAAGGAGCTTTGCAGCTGTCTACATCTCATCGAACTGAAGAAGTACAGAGAGGTGGGGAGATGGCCAATACCTAGTCAAGAGTCAGTTTAAACAGGAAATGTTCGCAAGTATAAGGTTCAGTCTGGTTTCCATCTACATGTGGTTGAAAACTCCTTGGTAATTCCCTTATAAAAACAGATGATACACTTGTAAATTAGCTCAGTCCTACTTTCAGATATTGCACAGAACATAGAAATGGGAATAAGGTATCCTGTTCGCTCCCGTGGATCATCATGGTTATGTTCCAAGTGCCCTAGTCTGCTCTAAATTATTGAAATTGGACAAATTGCATGTATGTATGGTTGCACATCTAGCCAGGCAAAGCAGAGCAAATCAGGGCTAGCTACAGCTGCAAAAACAGGGTCATTAAAATAGCTTTTTTCCCCTCATGGGTTTCTGAAGAAGCCCCTTTGTTCAGAATCCACTGGATTTGGTGAAGAACCAAACGAATCACAATATAAGAAATATGGTGTCATTGCCGTATTTGATGTATATTGGTGGGTACTGATACCTGGAGCATAGTAAATACCAAAAGAATTCGAGAGGATATATGGATATTATTTTTCTCAAGTTTGTTTTCTATCTTCTTGTAACCTATTTTAACAAAGACCATGTAGATATTTGGGTTGTAACTCTCTATGTTACTGACTCATTCACAAATGGTTTGAATATATCTGCATGTAAATATTGCCATCCATGTGTACATATGTAAGTATAGATATGGAGTATATATGGAGTGGGGACCAGCTCTTTAGAAAGTTTGAATTTTGGAGCATGTAGAAGAGATAAAATCAGTATAGCTGAGGTAGCAATGTCGGAAGAGTGATAGGTGTACAATAAATAATCCATCGGTTAAGATAAATTAATGCAAGTGATTAGATGAGCAGCTTTGCACAACAAATGGAGAAACAGAAGAAAAAACCACTAATGCTAACTTCAGAAGAGGCTCATAATACCAAATAATGTATTTACTGTGAACTGCTTCTTCTGCTGTAGTCATGACATACATTCTATTTAGATTACCTTACTGCTGGATTAAGTCACCAGCATTGTTATTGAAATCAAGATAGCAAATGTTCCCATAATTCATTTGCAATTTATGAATAGCAAAATTAGTCTGTTTTGTGGGGTTTTATGTCAACAAGCTCAATAAAACCACTTATTTCTCCTATCTGGAGACCTTTTTATCTAAAATGCTACAGCAGAAAGGGCAGCAGTGATAGAAAATCGTTGCACTTTAACAGCTTTTGCAACAGACTTGCATATGTTTGGTAAATTAGAACTTCTACTGCTGGAAGGTTGGATTTATAACCAGTCACAGGAGGTTTGGATCCAAGCTATTGTACATCACCAGAACTTTCAAATGACGTATCAGGGGTTTCTCTGCTTTTAAAGCCTCTCTTACATTAAAACACCATGTCATTATTGGAATGACTTCTCGCGAATGTCTTGCTGGAGTAAAGATTTTTTTAAAACATTTAAAGCCACTACTGAGTATACTTGCTTTACTTCTATGGTACTTCTGAATGCCACAGTTTTAGCCCTTAACAGAGAAAGTTCCTTTCAGATGAGGTAGGCAATAATTGGATTTCTATGTATACGAACTATCTTTCAAAACTGTTTCGGTGCATACTCACATGACTGATATCCTCATAACCATCCACCCTGAACTACATTCAACTTTCCTAAATGAGATTTTATTGGAACTGATTATGATTAGATAAATGGGTGACTTCACTAATGTATAATACACTTTTCAATTATAGATTATGTACGATAATTTACATTTCTTGTTTGATAGTATGATATTTATGTGACATATTCTGGATGAGATCTGCTGCTGTTTATATAATGGCCTTACTTTTCTTTTAAATTAAATCTGCTTTCAACTTCTTTCAATATATTTAATTTTTTAGGATAAACAAAGACATTACAAATCCACCTTAATTTACCCTTCAGTGGAATGAAATCTCTTGGTGGATAAATTCTGGTCCCCAAATTTGTTGCCTGAGGAGATAAATTCTATCATCAGATGAACAGATGAACATAATGTGGCTTGGAACAGCAAGTTCCCCAGTTAAGTGACTGCAGAATCAAGCAGCCATTATCAAACTGACAGCTGAGAGACTGTAAAAGAAAAATGGAATTTGATGAAGAAACAGGGTTTCTTCATTCTTGCAATAAATCTGATTTATGCCTCCTGGGTTAACAGTTTTCTTTACATGTCGAGATTTTGTAGGATGCATTGCTAATTTTGACCTAGGTGAGAATTGGAGCATCCTCCCTGGCAAAGAACCTCTGGGCAGGGGAAATTTAAAAAGTATTTAATGCACTTCTTTTTTTTTTTTTTCCTGCTAATAACCTTTACAAGTTTTTATCTGGTGTCAACTCCCAAAGACATGGCATTCAGTCAGAAAAGAGAAATTGTCTACAGATATATCAATAAATTATTTTGCTAAATAGTTTTTAAACTTTAAGTTAAAAAAAAAAAAGAAAAAAGTTAAATTTGTGTTTCATATTTGTAATAAATTCGGAATTTTGAGAACTATCGCATCACCAAGTTTAGTTGTAAAGTGGTCAACATACTATAGGAATGCATTTTTCTAATTGAATATCTTTCTAAACGTTTTCAGGAGTTCGCTGCTGACGGAATGCTGGGAGGAGCAGCCTCGGGAGGGCCCTGGACAGGCTTGGGGAGATGGGTAGCGAAGAGCCGGCTGCAGTTCAGCAAGGGCAAGCGCAGGCTCCTGCCCCGGGAGGAACAACCCCAGGCAGCAGCGCAGGCTGGGCCGGCCTGCGGGGAGGCAGCTCTGTGACAAGGACCTGCGGGTCCTGCTGGGCAGGAGCTGTCCCTGAGCCCGCAGTGCCCTGGGCGCTGAGGAGGCCCATGGGATGCCGGGGTGCGTCAGGGGGAGCAGTGCCCGCAGGTCACGGAGCGATCCTGTCCCTCCCCTCAGCCCCGGGGAGGCCACCCTGGGCTGCTGTGCCCAGTTCTGGGCTCCTCAGGGCACAGAGACATGGAGCACCTGGAGAGGGTCCAGTGGAGGGCACAAAGGTGGTGCAGGGACTGACGCACTGGAAATTCCGCCTGAACACGAGGAAGAATTTCTTCACTGTGCAAGGGACTGAGCACTGCAACAGGCAGTTGAGAGGGAGTGGAGTCTCTCCAATGGGATATATTCCAGAGCCCTCTGGACACAATCCTGGGCCATGCGCTCTGGGATGAGCCAGCCTGAACAGGGAGGTTGGACTGATAACCCACTGTGGTCCCTTCTAATGTTTAAGTGTTCTGTGATTGTATGATCAACAAGATTTCTTGAAAGAAAATCACTCAGGATGTACCAGAAGTATAAGAAAGCTCAGGATAGAAGCTGATGTGTCAGAAATCCATGAATGCCCCACAGCAGCCTTCCTCAAAGGAGAAAAGCCAACAAAACAGATAAGCTGTGCAGGTGTAGTGAGGGGATCCCTTTGTGTTCCATTGCTCAGTTTGGTTTCTTCTGGAAGTGCTGGTTTTTCCAGTCAAGCACTATGGCCAGTTGCTTACCTGGGGCAATACTGAAAATCTCTGTGTGTATTTGTGTTTATATCTATGTATCTATATATAGCATATATATATAGTGTACATATATTTACATGCATATACAATGTCCTAAAAACTGATAGGAATTCTAGCATGTCTATAACATACACAATGAGTTTAGGTTTAGTCAGTATGGAACTGACATATGGTACCAATACTTGGCTTTTAATTCCTTACAGGGTTTAAAAGAAGCCCAAACCTGATGCTTTTGCAGAAGCTGTGCAAAGAACTGAGAACTCACAGCTCTGTCTTTATGAAACTTTGAAGATTGTGACAACATTTTTCTTTTTTTTCCCCTCTCTTTGTGGCAACCAACAGAGGCAATTGGTAATAGACCTACTTCACGTTCCAAATTTTCAATTGCTTTGACTACCCTTCTGCTTTAATCATTCCTGGCACAAGTTCCACTGGACTTAGAGAAGGAACAAGGCCAGCAGTGGGTTAGTTCAACAGCACCATTTGAATATGGACACTGAAATTTCTAAGGTTAAGAGTTTGTTAATAAAACATAATTGTGTGTACTTTTTGCTTCCATAAAATGTTTTATAACTTTATTCCAGTTAATATCCTTGTTGTGAGATTGCTGCCATGGGTCTGTAACTTGTAAAAATATGTGAGTTAATGAGCAAATTTCATGGCTTTTGCCAAGTTACTGAATTATATTAATAGCTGATTGCAGCCTACTGTTTTATTAGGACAGTATTTTCTTAGCTATTGACAGATATATTAATGACAGTGATGAACAAACTAGCAGTTTTAGATTGAATTTAGGAATTGTTTTTGTAGTGGAAATAATTTTTCCTAGTTTAAAGTTTAGTAAGCATAATGGTTTTAAATTATAAGACAGTTGATTCAGACCTGATATATGGAAGAAATTCTTTTAGATGAGGTGGTGAAGAACTAGAGCACATTCACCAGGGAGGTGGTAGATGCTCCATCCCTGGGAACATTTGATTCAAGTTGAATGGGGCTCTGAGCAATCTGATCCAGCAGAAGATGACCCAGTTCCCTTGGAGAGGTGTTGGGCTAGATTTATGAATGTCCTTTCCAACCCAAACTCTTTCACAACTCTAACTCACCATAAGTCATTTGAATGAAGAGATCCATATCAAGCTTTTTGTGAAAGAGGGAGGAGTAAGATAAATACTTTGGGATTTCTATTTGTTTAGCTCGCATAGCTCTTTGAGGAGGAGCATCCTCTTCCTTCTGTTTCCTAAAGTTCCCAGGAGTGTGAAGACAAAGCACAGCCAAAGAAGTGTCCTTGTCTTAAAACCAATGAAACACACCAGCTATGTAATCCCTGAAACGTTTCATTATGTAGGATTGGGAAGCAGGAGCTACAAAATGCTGAGCCGGAGGGCAAGCTGCGCAATAAAATACTGTTTTGGAGGCAATCTGCATCTGAGTTAGGATGACTATTATGTCTGCAAGTCCCTCACTTGAAGGTCAAAAGATTGTCTTGAGGGAGCCGGTGACTCCAAGCTCCTCTGCTGTGACATGGGGTTGCTGCCCTTCAGAGAAGAACCAGGAGGTTGGCAATCCAGCTGGTGGTTTGAGAAGCCCTACAGAAAGCTTACAGAGAAGGCTGAATCCCATCTCTGTGCTCTTCTTGTAAGACAAATCATATTACAGAAATGATGTAATTTTGGACTTCAGTGAGTAAGCACATGTAGGCTGGGAAAGATACAGTTTCATGCATGATGCAGTTTGTACAGTTAGAAATGTTTGTTCAGAAGAGGGAAAGCAGACCAGGTTGCTCAGAGCCCCACCCAAGCTGGCCTTGAACACTTCCAGGGATGGGGCAGCCACAGCTTCTCTGGGCAACCTGTGCCAGGGCCTCACCACCCTGACAGGGAGAATTTCTACTCTAATCCTGCCCACTTTCAGACTGAACCCATTTCCTTTTTTCCTCCCTCTCCACGTGCTTGTCTGAAGTTCTTCTCAGTTCTCTGGCAGCCCTTTTGCAACCTGAATCTGACTCCTCTCTCTAAATCAATTCTCTGCCTTTCAGTAGCAAACTACTGAAAATGCAGGTGATTTGATTAGGAAAAAATCAACCCTTGTGTAAAAGTAGACTGTATACTTAAACCTGTATGAGCAAAGCAGCAATATGAGTCAAAACATAAACATAATTCTCTTCCTCCTTTAACAGGACACCACCTGCTATTTAAGTCACTAGCTATTCTGATTATTTTAGACAAATGTCAGTGTGCATTTTCCTGTGTCTCAGTAACAAGGAGAGTGTTTGCTCCAAAATCACCCTAATACAGCTAAATGTGAGAGCATGTGTATTTGATTCATAATGGGCTTGGAGTTTCGTTACTGAAATAAAACAGGAATATTCCCAAGAAGTAAATACTTCAATAAACAATAATGCTGATGCAAGTAAGAGGAATGCTGACTCCACAGAATGCATTATTAACAGAGTATTAGTACTCATGTTGGCTGAGATGTGTAGATAGTTGTGCATGTTGTAAATAATTCTCTGGCTGTCAAAATAGTAGTGCACTAGATAATTGAACCCAGTGCAGGCAAAATGGCATGAGCCACTTAATTTTCTTTTAAAATCATGACTCATTCATGAATCAGTAGACAGCTCTTAGATTTTAACAGTCTGTTAAAGCAGTTGGGCAAAATCCTTTTCACTGGAAAATTACTGATCTCTGTTCCTGTTGTCCTCATCTCAGTTGGGGAGTGTATATAAACACATACGAGGCCTTTATCATAGCTTTACATTTCCTTTTAGAGATTTCAAAGTATAGTTGCTTTGCCCCACTGACTTTAATATTGTTCTTGTGCTTCTCCACAAAAATAACTTTTCTAGCCTATCTTGGACTCTATAAGAACTTCCCAAGGAACAACCAAAAGGAAATCTGCTTCAAATTAAAATTTCTGAGTTCAGGTATGATCATGCAAATAACAGGCAGAATTTATTTAACCTCCAGCCAGCTGCTTAACCAAGTTGAAATTATTGATAGCCCATCAGCAATGATCAAGATGGAGAACCTAAATGCCTTTTCTTTTTCTTTTCCAGCCTTCCCTGCATCTCCTGCTCCCCCTGCTTTTTTTTCTAAATAAGAGAACCATTGAGCTGGTAACAAGACTTGAAATGCCGTGTCAGCTCAGGCAGCGTGGTCAAGGAGCTCAGCTGTAGAAGGGAAATAAAACTGTTAAGTTATGACTGCCCTCCAATCAGTCACAGGGGTAATGATGTTTGGCTTTAGTCAGGTTATATGTCAGTAAATATGCATCTCTCAGACAGCCTTTAAGACAGCCTTAAGATCATGCTTATTGTTTTATATAGATAGGGGTCGGATGCTGATATATGATGGTCATAGGCCACTGAAATAAATTTCACAGCATTCAGCAGATAAAGTTAATCTCAATAGAACAGAATGTGACTGCACTTTTGATAGAATATTCATTTGACAGTGATGGGGCTTTTTTTCCCTGTTAGGTTTTGTGCAAATCACTCAAATGCAGATTTTTTTCCCCTGCCTTGATTCTAAATTTGCTGCAACCTGAAGTGACCATTTCCATTTGGTCTTTAGTGCAGAGCTGTGGCAAGATCAAAAATTCCAGGTTATAAACACTGTGTTCACTCTGCTCACATATAAATCACTTACAGAGGTAAGGGAATCTCAAGAGTTCTAAGTTCTGCCAATGAAATTTCAGCCATGCGTGGGTGATAACAGGAACTTTTGTCTTGGGAGCAAAGGACTGATACAAAACCTTGCCAAGAGAGACATTCTAGACTTACAGCTCTGTGAACTAAAATTTTACTACAGACTTAGATAAATATTTTTAACATATTCTCTCTGATATTGATATTTAAATTTTCACTACAGCTTCCTGCTAAGGAATTCACATCATTTGCAAATATTGGATCACACCTTTCATGACTGTAGCGTGACATTAGACATGAAATTTGCTAAGTCTTTCTAAAGCATTTTTGTAACATAAATGCTGTAACAATCCATGTTGAAAAAGCAGGAGGTTCCCATTATACCAGCTTCTTCTCTCTTGTATTCAGCATTACCATTGCACAGAGCAAGAAAATGTAAAAATACAGCCTGCATGCATTTCATGTAACACTAGTGCAATTGGACTAGAATTTGATAAAGCCATGTGTAGTACTTACACCCTAAGCAAAAGGTGCTTTGGGTTTCAGAGTATAACGTAGTGTCCATTTTTAAATTCAACAAAATTATGGTTGTAAACCTAAAGTTAAACTGAAGCATCAGGATGTCCTTTGGTATTGGAGCCTTTAATCCAGATCTAGAATAACAAAACTGTTTTAGTTTAATTTACTGGGATTTATCAGAGCAATGGCTTAATCCTAAAGTTTTATTTTGTGTTTAAATTGTCAAATATCAATTAAATTAATGGAAAATTGGTCTGGGTAAAGACAAAAGTGGAAAAACAACAGGTAATGTCTATAATTGAAGGCGGATATTGTTGATAAGTTGATTGTATATCAAGCTTTCAATGTTAACCTGTGTTGATGTTGCTTCATCAGGTGTTTTTGAAGTTGTTGCAGTCAATTAATAAGTTAAACTCAGAAACTGTAATATCCATACTATAGCTGCTTATATTTGCTAAATGCTGATCCAGGTCTGAAGAGAAACTTATTATGATGTCAGTATACACATAACAGATTTTACCTTTTAAATCTGCCAGGAAAATTTTTATGAGACTCTGAAATATTAAAAAGCTTTTTTCTCCTCTTAGATGGTATTAACTTATCTATATTCACAAATTTTTGAATTTCTTTCCTAATATCTGATTTTCTTTTAAAGAAGATGCTCTAATATTCTGGCCTTGTACAGCCTTTTTTAGACACAGATACTGCAGACATCACTGAATGATGCTTCCTAAGTTTCTTGATACAAATGTAATCAGCTGAAAAATTCCCACTATTACCAGGAATCCCACAGTTCAACGAAATCCTTTACATGTGAAAACTGAGTAAGAAATGAGAGTTCATGTCGTCTGAACTATAACTAGGCATGAAATTATTCAGATTATCACTTTCCATGTGATCATCACATGTTGACTTTCACCTGCGAAGACCCTTTCGGGGAAGTGCTTAGGCAGGTATTTCAAGCTATCAACTACTGTAAGCTGTGATTAAGAGCTTTCCTCAAGAGTGACCCTAATTATCATTTTCCTGTCTTAAATAAGGTCTGCAGACCGACTTAATTTGGGGAACACAGGCTCAGCTTTTCAAATTAACATATTAAGGCATTGTATTTTCCTCATTTAACATCTGAAGTCCCTTCAGAGAAAGGAAATGATTTTAAACTATTTTTGGATTCTTCTTCCTCTCCTAGTCAAGTTTAAAAAACATTAGATTCCAGGTCTCTGAATATTCTGTTATCGATTTTACTGGCGTATTCTGACTGTTCTTTTGCTTAATATTTGATCAGTGTCTGGAAAGGCACTGATCTGAAGGGAACATATGCTCAGTAATGAGTTTGATACTTCCTGTCTTGCTGAGAGTTGGCTCTCTTGCAGCAATGCTGGAAAGGCTATGAAATAGTTTCTGTGTTTTGTAGTAGTGTACCTTATATTGAGTTTCAAAAGCTTTAAGTCCACATGTGGCATGGTTAATGTCAATGTTTTATTATTTACTTTCATTTACCTTTTTTATTTGTATACTATCACCCAGTACCATAACCAGTTCTGCCAAAAGCTCCTTTTTCAGTTTTCAGTTTTCCTTGTTTTTCTTTCATTTTTTAAAAAGCACATCAAAATAATTCAGATATTAAAAGCAGGTCTTATTTAGGATGTCTCTAGCCAAAAAAAAAAAAAAAAAAAATTAAAAGCTCCCACGCCTTTATAATGATTTAATGAAAAGTAAAAAGTTTCCTTGATGTGGATAGGGATCAGTAGGAATTTTTTTACAATGATAAAACAAATGCTTGTGAAGGAAGCACAAAACCTTCAAAGTCTTCAGAAGCACCTTTTAAATCACTGTACTTTCACGTATGCCAAAATTTTTGCTGGCACAATATCAGAAAGCAAGTCACAGCCTTTTGTGCAACCACCTTGGTGTGACTCCTCAGTATTGATTATTACTTCTTTTCTGTTACACATTCTTCATTGCAGCCTAGTGATCCATAGAGAACCATGGAAATAAATATTTGCTTTGTTTCTCATAAATTATTTTTCAAGAAGAAAACAAAAACTTTTCCAGCTGTTTTTTCAAAGTCTTTTCCAACCCAAAGACAGCCTCAAGCAACTACTAACATAATTCTTTAACTACTAATCTAATTGTTAAAACTCCTAAGGTAGTTGTTCAACATTTCATAATAGGCTACCCAAGAAACTACGCTGATGCCTGGAAAATTGAAAGCAAATGGTCATGTAGTAAATTACTAAGTTCACATAAATGATCTGGTAGTAAAAATTCAAATCCACGGAAAAATGATTAATGTAGCATTTTTAGTTAGGCTGATAAATGAGCTTTTAGCAATATCTGTGTAGGAGAGTCTGGATTAAGCTTTATCTACTTATATCTTCACTGAACAGATTTTCCACCCTTATACATAAAGTATATTTTTCTTATGTTTCTTACCAGGCCTTAACAAACTACAGCTTAGTCCCACATGGGGGGTGGGTGGGAAGGAAAAGTATTTTATTACTGCACTGCATACCCAGTATTCAGACACCCTTTAAAAGGTTGCTATGATTTTTTTTTTTTTTTTTTGGGTGTGTGTTCATGCAACTAAGGCAGGCTTTGTGCCAAGACTGGAAGATACTCTGGGAGTAACTCATCTCTACTTCCAAACATGCAGCAGATAGCAATTTGTTAGCTAGTTAACACAGAAGTTAATCAAATCACAGCTGGCCAGAGCCAAGGCAGAAACGCCAATGCTCTTTTGGCAAGCTGTCCATTGCTAATGCAGTGACTGATGTGTGGATTTATCTCACACCTGTGGAGATCGTCAGCTGCAGCATTAAAAGGAGGCATTTCCATGGGTTTCCACAAATTCAATGTGACTGCTTTTAATCCATCTCTAAATGCTTCTGCAGCCACTGCTGAAAAATAAATTCTGAAGGTTGGTTGATTCTCAGCAATCCCTTCCTAGGCTATCTTTGAAATGAGAGTCAACTGTACTACAAGGCACAATTTGTGATTTTTGTTTTAATGTCTTGTGGTCCATGGCAATTGGCATAGATTTGGCTTTGAAAAAACACTATTAAAACATTCCAAATGGAGCACTGAAAAATATGAGTAGATGTAAACTGCAGTCTTTAATCACATGGCCATCACTGCACACACAAATAATCTGTAGGAATTCAGTGGTTTTCTAGAAGTGACCTCTATTTTTCTTGTACTTGGTTGCTGAAACACAGAAGTATTTCTCTTAATTAAGACAAATTATTCTGATATTTTCCATAGGCACAGTTTCTGAAGGCAATATAGCATTAGTTTTTTGAGATATTTGTCTTGTCTTATAGAAGGTGTTTCATCATTCTCAGAGAAGCTTCCTGTGTAGTTCCCAATGAAGCTTCACAAACATTTAAATCCCCTACAGGAGGGGAGGTGGATTTAACTATGAGTCAACATACTTTTTAAATCTCACTACAAAAAAGAACACTTTAAAAAAAAACAAACAGAAAAACCCCACCCACAACTATTTCTAATCAAATCTGCTCCCGAGTATGATTAACAGGAAGATTTCTCTTACAGCATTACAAGGAATAATTAAGCTGTAAATGTAGTCTCTGTTTGCCAAGTGGGAAACAATATTTTTACCACAGGCTTCCCTCACCTCAACTTTATCCATCTAGATAAACATAATTAAGTAGTGGATGATGGTTTGTTAGCATTTTATTACATGTGTTTGCAAGGGCATTAAGAAAAATCATAAAATGCACAACAAATGTTATAGGTGTTGAGGTTTTCAGCAGTAGAAAACGTGACTTTTAAAAATCTGAACTGGAAACATGTACTCCTACAAATTAACTATTCCTCTATGCAGAACAGCCATTGAGACGCTGCTTAGTTGATTTACATACACTAATTGCTAGTTCCTATTAAGCACTGAGTGATCACCTGCTCAGTAATATAGATTCATATTTTCAGATGGCAGTTATTCACAAGTAGTAAGAAACATTAAATTTGCTTTAGATTTTAGCAAATGAAATCAGATTATCCTTTTGTTTAGGATCCTGTTTGCTGCTTTGCTATTCAAACAAAATGACCTAGTGAAACTGTCAAAATTTGCAGTATTTTGTATGTGTGTATTATGTAAATGTATGTGTATAGTTATAGAAGTTTCAAATAAACAGGGAAGGAAAATTTTTGTTCTGTACTTTGGCTAAATCACATGGTCAAAATGTCTCTACCTGAGTCATTTATCTGGCTGAACCTTGAAAGTGGGTTGAATTTTCCTCAGACAGAACCTACAGGAAGAATTCATATTTATGGCTCCATCAGCTCAAAGGAAAATCTGACCTGGCATGTGTAAAATTCCTCACAGCTGAACATCCCCCAGAATCCATTTAACAGCTTAGTCAGTGCCTCATCTGTACCAGAGTCCCTGCACAGCTGACAAACCAGCAGACAGGAGGCCGGCAGAGGGACCTTGCTGAAGACGCTGATCTGTAGAACAAGTGGCATAACCAGTGTGGCTGTGCCAACAGCACCACGGCAAATGCACAGCAGCGCCCTGGCCTGCACAGCCAGGCAGTGGGAGCACAGCCAGGCCCTCTGCTTCGGGCTGGGGGGCTCCAGCAATGCCACACTGCCCTGAGCCCTTCCGATGGGATGGCTTTGGCCCTCTTGGCCCAGGAGATGTCCCCAACTACTCATAAGCAACAGTGGTAAAAGTCCCTCAGGTTTCCAGCACACTGACAGAATTTCTGAAGCACTTGGCTCTTTTACTCTCTCCTAGGTTTGGTAAAAACACTTCAAGTCCAGGACACAAAGCCCTTGGAGATCTGAGCGCAACTGCTGTATGCTGAAAGAGCATACAGGAATTCCATACGCTGCTTTAATGATTGTGTGGAGGGACTGCTTCGAGTAAAACATGTGGCCTCAATTTTGGAGAATCAGTTCTGTATCTGACTTCTGAAGGTAATTTTTTGGGGGCGTTGTTTGTTATAACAACACTTGACATTAAAAAATTTCTTGAGTTTTCAAAACTAAAATACCACAACCATCACAGCGCCTTTCCTTTCTTTTATGGAATTCTTGATTCTCTATATAGGTAGTCTAATTTTCCAGAAAATGAAAAAAAAACTAGCAAGAAAAAGAGGGGGAGTAGTTTATCTCTGTTTAATTCTTTGTGTTTTGAGGAGTATATTCAGAAACAAGAGGACCTTGGTGCTCTGGCTGAAGGTATGAGCACATAATATATGATGGAAAGTAGCATTAATACCCTGCCATAAGAAGGTGACAAATACAGACGTTAGAAAATGCTTTTAAAAGTCAATCATCACTTCTGTTATGCCATTGAAGAGGCACAGAATGCTGCTACTGGAATTTCAAGTGAAACCTCGATTTACTGCTGGAAGCTACTGATTTTCAGAGTCTCATGTGCAGCCTAAGGTCCTGAGTTCTCCTTGTGTCGTGTTTCTACTGACTGCACTGAGGACACACTGGAGTCCAAGAGGCCATGATTAAGGAGGAAGGCAAGAACACTCTGAAATTAGGACATTATTGTTGAGAATTTCGGCATGGTTTTGGGTTTTGATGATAAATATTGTCCTGCATAAACCAAAATAGTTGATAACTCAATCTGATGGACATAACTAGTTCTTCTTTTACTCTGTGTCTTTGTAACAGTTACTTGTTTGTTACTGTGATACTTCTAATGTTAATTACTAATAATTATTAGCTTGAACAGCACTTCATCCCAAAAAGGTGTGTAAAAGTGCATTGATGTTGTCCTTTTAAAATGCTCATGTGGTAGTGTAAAGGCTATAAATCATTCCTATGAGCCAAAATATCATTTGCTACTGTCAGGAGTAGCAATTAACAGTATTACAATTTTGTTGAAATTTCAATGCATTCCACGTTCAATTTTTTTTAATAAGAACTGTAAATAACAGGCCATTTTGAAGTATAATAAATGATCCTTTCCAAAGTCTAATGATAGCTTACTTTAGTTATGGCTATTCTTTTATAGTAATAGACAGCTTTAAAAAATCATTCTTGCTGCATACACATGATTTTAAGGAGCTGGCACAAAGTTTTGGAGCTGGTCCATTCATTTAATTTACACAGGTATGGCAAGTACTAGGACTAGCTTTGATGACCTAAATCTTATCTTACACAGAAAGCTGCCTTATCTTCTGGGTTTTGCACGTAGTATTTTCTTCTTAGGTATTTTATATTCTAGAAAGTTGCTTTCTACTTAGGGTATTGCTTATCTTCATTGATCAAACTCATCAATCAGAGGCTAAAGACTTAGTGTGCTTCTGATTTGGTATGTCTAAAAAAATAAGATTAAAAAAAATAAGGAAGTATCCATTGAAAACTTCCCTCTGAATTTGAATCTCCAAAGAATATATTTTTCAGATATTAACTGGAATCCTAATTTAATTTAATTTTTTTTTTAATTAAGTAAAGCACCAATTCCTACTTAATAACTCTGATTTGGAAGTTGCAAATTTAAAACCCAGAAAGATTTATTATATCATTGAGAGGCCAAAATAATGTAGCATATTATTAGCATTAAGTACAGCATTATAGTATTCTTTACCTCCATAACAGCAGATAGTTATTTTCAAGTGAACTAAGCTTCAAGTGTTCTGGAAAAAAAAAATAAAGTAGAAAAACTCAGTCCCCTTCAAAGAAATCCATGTGTTTTTCTGGCTCTGGTGAGGCTGTGATTTTGTTGTTTGAAAGCAAAAAGATAAAAATACGACACGTATTAATGCATCATGAAAAGAAATGACAGTACAGACTTCAGTTTGAAACCACAAATATCTGGTGTGGAAGGAGAACACAAATGGGTTTTTAGTATGATGTTTTGACTGTTTGCTGGTCCTGCTCTTACTACAGTTACAACAATGCCCCATCACCACAGTACATGACCACATTATACAGAGACTACAGCCATGGAAAACCCTCCAATTGGAGTTGTGTCCAAGGGAAAAAAAGAATGAAAATGATTTGTTCTAAGCAGGTACTTTTTTTTTTTTTCTTCAAATTTTGCTGGTGGGCACATTTATTCTTGAAGAGAAAGATGTGACATTCTTGCTCCTCACCTTTGTTCTACAGGCCAATCATCAGCTGGCACAGCCTTTATTGTCCTTTTTGCACCACTTCATTTTTTTATAAAGTGTAACTTTTCATGGTAGTTGAAAAGATGAAAAGCTCTTTCTGGATTAAACAGCAATACAAACCAGCCAATTCTGCACAGCATAATGGGATTTTAATGTATTCTTCTTGTTGGCATAGTGTATTTCTGTGATAATTTTATGTGACAGCATAATTAAACTGGAAAACAATTCCCATTTCCTATGTATTTTATCTATTTATCATCATTTATTTCTTTACTTTCTTGCTCTGCTATAAATATTATTGTAAGGAGAGTTAAATAAGTTAAACCAATGCAATTACTTTCACAGATTGAAATTAACTTCATGTATCAATTTATACTGGTTTGTATACAGCACCTACTATTTGCCCTGTACAAATAAATGCATTTGTTGCAGTATATTTATAGTGTCACTATGGTTTCCATGTTTGCACTCCTTTTGACTAATGTTCTATATGTTAAAACCTGACATTTTAACAGTATTTTCAAACAATTTCATTCATTATCAAATAACCATTTATTACGTTGTGGCAATTTCAAACCATTTACTGGACCCTCTAGACATTGCTAAACAATGATTTATCAAGGAGTGTGCAAATTTTACTGCTTATCACAGCAAATACAAAAAGTAACATTAAATACTGACTTGACAACAGCCCTGACTAAATTATTTTCCTTTTTTAATCTTGATGAGTCATAGTTAGTAATAGCAGTTTGTAAATGCACTGGAAATTGAGGCCAATATTCTAGATTGCTCCATTATATGAGGCTTTTTCTGGTTTGCTCAATTCTTTTGCATGCCTGAGGCATAAATTGAAGACTGTGGGACACAACAGAGGCATTTCTTACTGTCTTCTTATTTTCTTATGGTGCTTATGATGCCCCAACATTGTCCTGTGTGACAGTGCTTTGCACATTTCACTAATCTAACAAAATTCACCTCTAGCCAAATCTATATTGGTTTTTGCTTACCTAGAGTGAATAGCAAAGGATTTTCAGTTCTGTTTTCAAGAAAAATCTCCTCCTTCCAAATATTCTAGCCAATAAGTAGAAGTGATTGAATTTTCTATGTGAACACTTGGCTGCAAAATGCTGCACTTTTAACAGCATTCCTTGTCTCCCCTATTTCTATGGAATTTGAGATCCACTCCATGTCTGTGAGAGAACCGATGGATACCCACAAATGACAATTAGGTCTCTGCAAGCACTTGGGTGTAAACTGTGCATGAAACAGTATTTGAGGGAGACACCCCCATTCTCAGGGATCTCATTAATTGCAGAGCTCACACATTTAGCTCAACACAAAGGGAGTTGAAAGGCTTAATTATTCCAGAGGATATTCACAGAAGGAGTTTCAAGGACTTGAGAGTATTCCTCATTTGTGGGGTTCATACGCAGAGTAAAGCTGAACAAATATTATTAACACTGAATTTAAATGATCCCTATGATCCCTAAATCAATAGTTTGGCATTGTTGGTTGATGCTACAGTAACATTAAATAGCTCCAGAGAAAGCCAAGGCTTCACTGTGCAAAACTAACAGCTTAACATCATCCTATACAGAATTTACAGTCTACACTGTTTGTTTGTGAATTGAGGTAATAAGGAACCAGAGAGTAGATTGTGATCTTCCTTGGCCAAGGTGATAAAAAGAGCAGAACTGAAAACTACACACAGATTTTCCACGTCAGTCTTAATTTCAAAAGAATCCAAAAGGTTTTGACTCATTATCTCCAATTCAGGAGTGGTTATGAGGAGCCCTTGTTCTGTTACTGCTTCCACACTAGAACCAGCAAAGACAGCTTTTACTCATTAACCTAAAAATGTTGTCATTTAATTTAAATTGCCACAGCTTTGAGCTGGTTTGGGCAAATCAGGCTGTAAATTGTGGTAGAGGAGAAGTAGCCAACTTTCTGCTCTGCAGCCTGTGTCACAGGAGGGCAACCCCTGCCAGAAGAGTGCAGCTGGGCTGGGGCACTTTGACAGCCAGGGCTGCAACAGCCAAGGTGCAGCACAAACTGGGCCTTTGGAACTGCAGAAAGGTAAATCCTGCCTGCTTGCTGAAGGTCTGGAAACCCCCAGCATAAGAACTGAATTAAAGAGTTCTGAAGTCAGTTCTTTAATTTTGCCTGTGTATATCCGGCATGTTTAGCCCTAGCACCTCAAAGCTTGGGTGTTTTCCTGTGATGTCAGTAAGTAATGTTTGGGGTCTCGGTGGGTGGACTGCTCTCTTGGGGTTTTATGTTTGGTTAGGTTTTGGTCACCAGCTCTACACTAATGTTCTCTGAGAGTTCAGCTAGACTAGTATGGTATGATGAAGCCCAAAGTACACAAGGAATGTTCATTCAAAAGCAATTAAAAATGATAATTAACTTTACTCAGCAGAACTGCTTACTTGTCTTCTCAAGTTTAACAGATAATTTCTAAAAATTATTCATTTATTACTGAATCTCAGTAATTTTAAACATGCTACTACCTGAAACAAAACTGCCACTGAATTCAAGGAGGCCAAATCAGGCACAAAAAGAAGTTCTGACTTTAACCAATCATTTACGTGATGCCATATGATGCCAGAATAAATGAACCCTTACATCAATGTCTCTGCCTCTTAAAAAACCCCCAAAAATTTGTCTTAGAAATGAAAGTGTCTGAGGACCCTGAGCAGTCAGGAGTAAGCATTTAATCATTGGAGAAATTGAAGCTGAGTTCAATGCCAGGACAGAGCAGAGGGGCTGCTCAGAATCCTGTACCTCAAATTACAGCACTTTGGGCACAGATGCATCATAGCCCGACTCTGGTGACCCTAACACAAGTACAAGTGCATTCACTTTCTTTTATTTTGGTCAGTCCAAATGACAAACCCCTAGGATTTTCAGGTACTTTCAGATCCAACTCTTGTTGATCCAGGAATCGATCCTAAGATGACTGGTCTTGTTAATCCATTTCCAGCCTCCTTTTCTCCATTACTTTGCCTACTGGAGATTACTATTCCTTGGTTTCCACTAATCAGATTAATCATCTGACTTCTTTTTCCCCTATCCATATGAGAACAAGCTTGAGGGGGATTTTTGAGAGGTTTTGTTATGTTTTGTTTTATGGTTTTATTATATTTTGTGGTAGACTTTGTATGCTACAATCCACAGAGCTGCAGTAACCATCAGCTATCAAGTGCCAGAGATAAGGCCTGATTAAGGCAAAAATGGCTTTTAATATAGTCAGGGTTAACAGCACTCCCTTTTAGAATGCAGAAATGGAAAAAGAGTTATTCTCTGTGGCCAGCAGCCGGGGCATGAGAAAGGAAGTCATCAAGGCAAGCTCTTTCCTCACTTAAGGAGATATTATACAAAACATTAAACCCAATGAGGGTATCTGTCAAAATCTAAGAGACTTCATCTCTGCTGTTATCTACCTTCCATTATGGATTAATTTGACACTAATTGCAAAAATGATTTAATTTAGCTAATCTTCAAAAAATACAGTTTGAAAATTAAAATTAATGGCCAGGATAAAATCCAAGTATTCTACCTGAATAAAAGCTTGGATATGAAGGGCTTGATGCAGAAAGCTTAGATAGAAGTTGCCTCAAAAAAATTCATTTAATACATGAAGCAACAGGGAACTAAAAATGAATTTAAAGAAGAACATTAAAGGTGTCAGTGGAGGAAAAGTCAATTGTGTACTAATGGAGAAGAAGGATAAAAAATTTGGAGCATTTTAGCTCTAAAAACTTTGGTACTGTATTTTTTTAGATCTAAAAAACCTCAAGAAATTACACATTTTTTTAATTACACACTTCTAGATATCCAAATAGCAGAACCTAGTAAATCAAGTACGTACCAAGTATGTACTGGACAAACCAGAGAATGTGGTTTTTCAAACCAGTTTTGTAGTAATGTACCACCAAACTAATCACAGCTTTGTGATGTTCTTCCAAATTCCTGTTTCTGATAAAGGCACTGTGTAACATGAGAGATTCTCATCGCTACCAGATGGCACAAGTCCCTGAAGAATCATGTGCCAGCTGTTCACAGGCAGAACACAACACTCTCCAGGCACACTTGCTGTTTCCTCTCCGTGTGCACCCAGCCCAGCCTTGCTGTGCTGGCAACGGGGCTGGGGAGCATCCAGCGCAGCAGAACCTGTGTGTCCCAGGCTGGCTGCGTAGCACAGACAGGTGACAGCTCCATAATTTGTGCTTCTACTGAAGTTTGTTCCGCTGCATTGCTTTGCCCTGTTAAGTCTGGCCAAGACAGTCTCCTGTGTCTGTTGGGTCTGCCCTGTCCAGGAGGTCAGAAGGGTGAGGTTCTCCAGCACAGAGTGTGATTTCCCTCCTCCTGCTTGCATTAGGGCCATTCCAACATCTCCCAGTGCCTGCCTTGCCTTGCTCTACAGCACAGTGGGAAACCCAACTGCCCCAGCCTGCTTCCCTTGTGCTCCTGTGTGCCTACCTAATGTAATTAGCAACGTGTACAGCTTGCAAGGGAGAAGAAGGCTGATTCTAGCACATGGTTAATTAAGACATTACAGTTAGCTATTTGCTAGGCAGGCTCAGGGGAGCTGTAATAGGAGATGGAGTCTTTCACCTTAAGTTCAGCCATTCTTACCCCCAAATTCCCAGGTAGTGATCAGTAATTTCTCATTAACCCTGACACAAGCTGAATCCGATTCCACTTGGGCATGTGGACGAGTTCTGAGCACGTTGTCTGCCAACAAGGAGTGTCAGTATCTCTGACAATTAAATTTCAAAGTGAAGAACCCCACTGCTGTGAGTGAGCAGTAGAAGTTGATGTTTCCCTGTGGCATTATTTTAACTCCTCTTTGTTGTTGTTGTCTCCAAACTCAACAACTATCATAAACTGTCATAATATCAGCAGACACAGATTTAGGTTTTGAAGGCTACAAATTGCCTATTGTTCTTAGGTTTCCCACCAAGACAAACAATTAGTAGTAATACCACATAAAAGTTGGGAAAACACAGTTTAAAAAATACCTAATCCAACATCTAAATTATAATGAATCTCCAAGAGGCCCCTAATTTTATGATCCTACCTGCACTGCCAAGAATGTAAAGAATCATTGGCTGTTGACATCATTCTCTTGCCAAAGGGCAATTACCTATTCTGTATGCATTGCCTTAATCATGTCAAGTTGTGTCCCATAAATTTGCATGTCTCCCAAGGAAGCACAGTGCATTGCCAGCAGCCTGATAGGCCAGATCAAAACAATTTCCTGGTGCGTGTTTACATCAGCTTTTGGCTTCTGAGCTGCTTCGGCTGTAGTTGCTCTGCAAAACAGCACAAATTCCTTCTCTCTGAACTGAGCTGCATCAGGGATGGAGGGGGGAGTAAGCAGAATCTGGATGTGGGTATCCTCCTTACCAGAACTGAGCAATGCTTTCTAGATTAATGAACTGCAAATCAGCTACACAAATGGAACCACATGCTAGAGATAAACACAGTCCTCTGAGATGGGCTTGTTGTCACAGTCAGAGAGGAGAAGGAGAGAGAGCACACACACGTGTGAGGGGCGTAATGAATGCCAGCTTCCCTCCCGCCTCTCTGGGATATGTGAGGATGACAAACTCTCTGAGGAACAATTCCTTTGACTGCTTCGTTGAGGAAAGGAAACTTGTCATGCTGCCAAGAATAAAACTGCTCCTGGGCTTAGTTTTGAATTTTATAAAGTGAATAAGTGAAAAATGTATACACATTCACTTCAGACCCAAGTCATGAATAATTAAAAGAATATATAATTGTACCCAGTTTTCCCCTCAAGCTCAACCAGCAAAGATATCTTCTGTCCGTGTAACGGGGTACTTCATGTGTTTTGTGTTTTTTTCCAGGAGCTGTTGGAAGGGAGCTGAACTGAATGCAGGCAGGAATAAGAGCCTGACCATCAGAACACAGACATGCAAACTGAGAACTCAACTGTGTCATAGCAAGCAAGCTGCAGATTTTTTGATTATGCATAAATATTTTCCTGCTATGATTCATCCACAATTGATACAGGATTTTAACCACAATATGATATAAAAATTCTAATTTTAGCACACATTATTGTAGACATTAACACTGCAAATGGCAAAGATCAGATATTTTTTATAAGGCACAGGAAGGTAAGAATGTTTACCCTGTAAAAAATAAATATGCAGAAAATAACCTCAGAAAACAAAAGTTATCTCTATTTAACTATTTCCCTTTTCTGAGACAGGCACACTTCCCAGTACAAATTTAGGAATGTCGTGTTAACAGTATACAACCACGTATTTGTCTGCAATTCTACTGCTGTACTGGAATTATCTCGTGGTACCTACCAGAAGGAGATGCAAGAGATCTATTGCTTTTATTTTTATGCATTAGTCCCACAATTATTAGGTCCCCCACTTTTCAGCCAAAATGAAATTCAGGATTAATATTCACTTTTCTTGAGGGCATAGAAGTTAGCAAATATGGTATGAATCATCATGTATTTCGTGCCTTTCAGTTGCAATACGGAAATCTTATTTAAAGACTAATGAAAAACATTGACAAATTCTGTAAACAAAATAATCATTATACATCCCCTCCCTTCCAAACACAGATGGGAAGTTTCTCATGGGTAGCAAGCTGGCTCTTGCTTTCTCTCATACTTGCCTTCTTTTTGTTTGTAGCCAACACAATGTGATGCTCTGTGGTAGAGAAAAAAGATGTAAAACCCCCTGAAAATCATGCACAGAGAGGATGAATAGATTGCACGTAGGTAATAGCTATGTCCTTGAAACGGCAAACGTGTGGGATTTTCTTTGACTCTTAGAAGGATGCACATTCTCCCTATTATTGTCCCTCTGCAGCTGAATTCCAAACACAAGATCTTTACGTAGACCTGACTCAGAACCTGGCTTCATTTCAACAACCATGTTCAGAGACAGGAAAAGACAAAACAGCAGAGGGGTGTGTTAGGGGAAGTGAAGTCCGCTTAAGAACTAATCCACTACAGCATCATGAGCTGTATCTGAAGCAGCTCAGGAAGCTTGGGAAGAGACAACACTGGGACACAGACTGTGTGAGGGTCACTTTCTGATCAAGAATTTACCTCATGGTATGCAAAGACAGTGAAACTCAGCTACTGCTGCAGTGGGGCAGCTGGGTGCAACAGAATGGCTTTAAAGAAGAGATGACAGAAACACCAGAAGTGAAGCAGAATATTATACTTTACCTACCTCTTATCCACATACCTGAAAGCTGCTACTCTAACATGTTGATCTTGTCATTTTATATCGCTGTTGTCTAAGGCAGGAGCCAAATTATTTTTATGGACTACAACAGCAAGGTAAGCTACAACTCAAAAGCCTTACCATCAAAATAGGGCTAAACAAAGTAGCAAAAAAAAACCCCCCACAAAAAGTATCTGGATAACCTGTCTAGGGAAAATGGCAAGGAGGAATTCTGTACAAATTCAGTGTCCACATCCACCCCCACTGAGACAGATTGTCAACTTAATGTTTTCAAGTTCCAACATTTCTGAGCTGCTGCTTGAACCACTTGAAAGGGAGGCACTTCTCATCTAGTTGATGGGGGCTTTTTAGATCACTATAAAACATTTTTCTAATATGTAAAATGTGAAGGACTATAAAAAAGAGGAATGTTTTGTATTCAGCTACTTTTGATGACTAATTCCTATTTAAATGTTAATTGTCAATTATGTCAGACCCCGAAATTGTGTAACGGTTGATTTTCCCCACACACAGGACAAAATGCGTACAACAGAGCATTATTCCTTCGAGCCTGTTCTCTTTGGTAATGTCTTTGTGTCAGAAACTGCTTGTATTTGGAATTATCTGATGTTTAAAAATAAAATTATTAAACATTCCCTAATAGCTGGCTCTGACCTCTTGTTCGCTTGTTTTCTTGGTTCAGTCTGAACCACTTGATGGATTTCCAGCTATCTTGTGCCACCCCGTGTAAGAGATGGGAAATTACACAACTGACCACTGTGACCTGAGTGGCATTGGTGTCCTGCAGATGATATTTGCGCATTTTGAATACGCTTTTCAGTTTATCAGCAACGGAAGCACATTTTAAAAAATATTAAAAGTATTTAATATGACAAATAATTTCTCTTTAAACGTTTTTTCTTTATACTTAAGCTAGCACTTCCTTTACATTTCTAACTTATCTGATAATGTATACAGCCCTCAGGCCATCTGCTGTGCATGATACTAGTTCCTTATGAACATATTTTCAATATTCTATTTAATATACCTTCCTAATTGTGGAGTTTTACCTATTTATTTTTTTTGCTTTGCCGGTTGGTGGTGCTTGCTTTTTTTTAAGTGCTATTTTTCTTTCTCATAGTTCCCTCCACGCATTTTTGCACCCTTATATCGCTTTTTAATTCTTTCCACACTTCTGCATATCAGTCACATTCACCCCAAGTTCATTTACTACCCAGCAATAAAACTGACTTTGCTGCTATTGTCGTGTCCATCAGGCAATAGATCAGCCGTGTTCAAGTGAGCAGCTGGCTGTATGTTATGCGTGTCAGTGGTAAGTTCTAAACCTTAGCCAAAACTTTAATTCTAGTTCTAAACCTAGTACCACTACCATTTGGCACGTGAAGAGATGAAAAAAAAAAAAAAAAGATTTATCTACCTTGCCATGTTTTTACTGTGATGAAGGTCTGTATTTTGGATGCTGGATTTATACAGGTGAAATGGTAGCTGGAAATGCTGTGGCGATTCTGAGCTTTTCCTCGGTACCTCTGCTTATGCTGTTAGTGCAGACATTATCTGTGCTCTTTTCCCTCATGCGGGGATTCCCCTCGTGCTTTTGACACTCATCTTACACCTTCTCGGGCTCCTGAAGCATCAGCACGGCACTCCAGCCCCGCACACACAACTCAGGCGGTGGATTTGACCTTTCCCATCCCGCGGGGGCCGACCCAGGACTCGACCTCTGCAGTCAGTCCTACGACAGGCGGCACGGGCAGCGGAGGGCGGTTCCGAGGCCAGGGACAGCCGCTAATTAGCGTTAATCACCTCCAGCCGAGGGCTGCCCGGGGCACGGCCCGTCCCCTCGCGCTCCCGGGCGGCGGCAGCGCCCCTCGGCCCGGCGCCCGCCCCTCAGCCACGGCAGGGCCGAGGGCACCCGGCCAGTTTAGCCTGGAGGAGCCTGCCGGGCGAACTCACTGCGGCCTGCAGCTTGCTCCCGAGGGGCAGCGCAGAGGCCGGCACTGATCTCTGCTCTGTGGCCAGGGCCCGAGGGGACGGCTGGGGCTGG
>WBMY01005916.1:1178724-1246696 GCA_013397315.1 Donacobius atricapilla
TGCACAGCAGGGCTGGCGACCGGGAAAAGGCTTTTCACCCACAGGGGGCTCGTGCACTGAACAGGTTCCCCAGGGCAGTGGGGAACAGGGGACAACGCACTCCGGCACGCGGGGCGACTCTTACGGCGCAAACCTTACGGTGCCCGTGCGCGGCCGGGCTCCGCTTCCGGAGCTCCGCCCNGGCGCTGCCGCCGCAGAGGGCAGCGCTGCGAACGCGTAAATCTGCGCGGGGAAAAGCCCCGGCCTGCCCCGCAGGGTTTGGCGTGGAGCGGCTGCTCCGCTGCGGGCGCAGCCAGCGCGCAGTGCAGAGCCGCGTCGCGGAAGTGGCTTTTAGTGCCTTTTGTCTTAGTTCCTCCTGATTTCCTGCCACTAATTCAGTACACTGAGCAGTAGTTGATTACTTCTGGTTGGCTTATAAGCATATATAAGTCTTAGAAAGGAGTATCTGGGCGGGCGGTAAGTTCTTCGGGATTGTTTTCAGAAGTTAGTGTTTACCTTTAAATAAATTTGAATGGTGCAGAAATTCAGATCCTTCCGTTGCTCTGGATGTAGAGTTTAAAGTAGCACCCTCGGGAGGAAAGCAAGAGTTTTCAGGAGTTTTCCCGTTTTCTCGTCTGATTTCGCTGTGCTTTGATCTTGAGAGAAGGGAGTAGAAGGAGACAATTGATCTGTTATTAACTATAGTCCTTTCCTCGTCTCATTGTGCAGATTTGTAAGTGATAAAGTTTTGAGGTCCAATTTCAGGTTTGGGAAACTTGTCCTGGGTTTATGGCTAATCTGGCCACGTTCTAAAAATTGGAATTATAGAAATTGCAGTGAGCTGCATCCTGTGCGTTTGTGTTTCAGAAGATGCGTGTGTTCCTTGTTTTAGTCTTATTGTAAAATCAAATGTGAAAATTACTCTCAAAAGCACCTCTTTAATGCCTGGAACCCGGAATTAACTTGACACTCAGTTAATGTTTCTGGTAACACAGTGAAGGTGAAATGCGGGGGAAAAATGTAGGCTAACCTTGTTTTGAAGTTAATTTTGACTTTTGAGATGGAAACAGCTTTCTGTTCTTTGCCTGTCAGGTACATTGTTCAGTAAAAATCCTTGACTTTGCAATTGTCTTGCAAAGTTAAACTTCGTATTTATTCTATTTTAGATGCAGGGGTGCTGATGAAGGACTGAATATAGGTCTTTGTATTGGATAGGGAGATGTGACCATGGAAATGTCTGGCTTGTAATTATTTGTGTTTGCCTGAGAACTCACAGGTGAAACTCTAAATAATAACTTCTGCAAGCAGCCTTTAACTTCATGAATAAAATGATATCATGCTTTCTGTTGTCCTGTCCCAGCCCTGCTGCCACCCCCTTTTTTAGGTATTGGGGACAGACCTGAGTCTCAGTTTAGCTGTACTGCAAATTTTTATAAATGGCAACTTTTTACAGGCATCTTAACACTGTTGTACTTGATATTCCAGAACCTACCAGTTAAGGCAGCTTGATATTAATGGGAGAACTCTGGAAATTACCTATTCTTCTAGGAAAAAAGGATGAAAATACTGATGTTTGACCTCTTGAGTAGGTTTAACCTGCTGTTCTGTAATGGAAATGTGTTCATTACCTTTAGTGAAAGAGCAGTGGGTTTGAGTGATGTTTTCCCTTTTTGTAAAACCATAACTTGCCTTTTGAGATACTTAAAAATACAGAAGGCATTGTGGAGTACTAAAGTCCAGTAGCTCCGGTAAGAGAGCAGAACCTCCTGGCAACCCTGCATCCAGATATTCTTTGCCGTGTTGAAGTTTCTGGCATTTAGGTAACTCTTCATCTTCCATTTCTTGATGTAAAATAGAAAGTAATGAGCAATGGAGGATAAGATCAGGCTTGCTGTTCTTAGAAACCAAAACTTTTTGAGCTGGCCATGAGGAGTGCTAGGATCAGGTAGAAATTATTTGCTTGTTTTTCTACATGACTGATAAATTATTAAAACATAATTATTAAAACATTAAAACATTATTAAAATATAATACATTTTCCAAGTTAAGTTTTTAGATTTTAGATTTCCAGCTGAATTTAAAAGGCTTTGGCATTTTAAAAACATGTCAGCACTGCCACAGCAGGGGTAGGAAGACTATTCTAAACTCAGCTTTAGTTTGTATAAGCAGAAGTAGATATTTTTTTGCCTGCTTGTAAGCATTTCTATTAGTTGATGTAAAATAACTCTGAAGTCATCACTTTTCTAACTTTCTGGAAAAGATTACCCTTCCTTCTTCATTTCTCATTCTGCCAGTTGACAAATTGTAGTGCTTTTATAGCTGAGACTTGAAGTCAAAACATCCAAAACAGCTACTCAGTCTGTGGGTTAAGTAGGATGCACAAAACATAAATTTGGTCTTGTGTGGGACTTAGCAAATGATTGCTTTTTAATCTACCTTAATGAGAAGCTGCTGATGAGAATTCTGCAACTAATGTGGGGAGTGTTCCATAAAAGCACCTTATGCTTAAGGTAACAGCCCAAGTAGCTTTTAAAGTCTTGCCTTAATACAACAGGTTTATCCCAGTGTGGTGAAGTAAGTGCAGGTGGAAATGCTTCTGCACTGAAAGGGTGTCCATTTGAAATTAATAGGTGTTGCTTGGTGTTTTGTATTCTTCAAAAGTATGGGAAGAAAACTGTTCAAGTGTTGGAGCAAACCCCTGCTTTACTCTGTCAGAACTGTATAGGGAGCTCAGGAGGAGCATCTTACAGCCCCCAGCCCAGTGACAGGTTTTTGGGGGGTGGTATTTGGGTGTTTTGACTGCCAGTGTTTTGTCCTTTAGGAGTGAAGTCACGAGTTAAGATTTCTTTAAGGTCTATAGTCACCTGCGTATTTGCATCAGTTCCTTCCATGCTGCTGGTAACCACTGCATTCTCCTGGCTGCTGAGGGCCCCTGGGGAACCTCCGTGGGCTTCGGCTCAGTGTGCTGAAACACGGGCATAGAGAGCTCTGCACACGTTCACCGTCACTGCTGATCCGCATGGGCTCTCCCCTCTGAGCTAATATTTAAACCCCACTGTTTCAGCCAGCAGGTTGGTGCCCAGGGCTGTCCATGCTTGTATGCTGGGAGCATCGCCAGCCTGGTGAGAGGCAGGACTTGTTTGCAAGCAGTGCTTTAGTCAGGACAGAAAGGGAGGGCTGGGAGGGCACCCGCTGTGGAAGCTCCTTCACACTGCTGGAGAGCGGAGAGGTGCAGGTGCTGAATGTCTCAAGCAAGGAGAGTCTTAAGAGGAACTAGGTTGCTACCTTCTAGAAATTTCATTTAAATTTTCTGGGTGAGAGAAGCAGGGAAATGTCAGTAAAATAGGCTTAAATTGAGATCATTAGTGTTTAATTTGTAGTACTGCAGTTAAACAAAAAGATAATTTTTCTTTAATAATCTACTTCTGTAGCGTAGCTTTTAAGCATTGCTGGACAGTTTAAAATCAGGTCAGGAGAAGAAAAGTTTGGATTTGTCATGAAAGGAAAGCTGATCCTACAGAACAGCAAGTGTAATTTGGTTTTCAGCCATGTAAAAAAAATTGTATCTCTCAGCTAATAGGGAGTATTGGGTGCATTCAAACTTTGTACTTACTGGTGTTCTGTGTTGATTGCTTCTTTGCAAAATAGTTTCTTGTGTCTTGTTTTGATGAATGTTGGTTTTCTTAATATCTTCACTGATAAGTTTACCTGTTTCTGCCAATCTTAAGAGCCAACACAGCCAAGAGCTTCAACTGGTTTGGACTTTTATGTCAGCAGAATGGTTTACCATGTTTCATTATTGGGGATTCCTTGTTGCTGGTGATGGGTGAGCCTGAAAAAATACAGCTTTACTTGCACATCATAGGGTGAGTTCTCCAAAAACACTGTCTTAAATACTTATCTTTAAAGTGTTTGGGTTGAGTTCTCCAAAAACACTGTCTTAAATACTTATCTTTAAAGTGTTTGGGTTGTTTGGTTTTTTTTTCTTTTTAAATAGCTTGTAGTTTAGATTTGATCATCTGGACTTTTTCTTAAAATATATACCTATTAATTACCTACTATAGAATCTAGAGACATCAGGTTTCTTACATTTTGGGGCGAACTGGTGTAATCATAAATGATAGAACAGATTGCTCAAGGCCTTAGTTTTAACTGAGGGGTTGCTCCTCCTTGACTGCATGAAATCCCTTCCAACTTAAATTATTATATGATAAACCATTCCACAAGCAGCTTTGTCTGGGAAAAAAAACAAAAAAACAAAGTAAAATGGAAACAAACAGAAAACTTTTCCCTGTGTTTGGTTTTTATTCTGCATAACACCTCAATTTGATGATAAGTTAAAGGATGTGTTGCAAGTATGGGAATTACCACGGCATTGAACTAACACCTTCTGTTACATTCCTGCAGCTCCTCTTTAGCCCTTTGTGCTGAAGACCAGAGGTTCTGCCTTATCAGGAGTCTCTGTTAGCAATTCAAGTTGGCTGGAGAATGGAAGGGGTTGAGTTTAAAGAAGAGTGGCAAGATGAAGATTTTCCAAGGTTTTGAATTCTTTTTTGAAGTAATTCAGATCAGACACATAACATCAGCAATAAGCTACCTCTTGGTCTTCCTGCTGGACTAATACTCAGTAATAATCTTGAAGTGATTTCCATTAATATAGCAGTTTTGACAAGGTTTTGTGGCATATTTCTTCAGGACTGCCACTGTTGAAGTTTGCAGCGTTTCTGAAATGAAGATTTGTAAGCTTGGCTTTGTTTATTTCCTGTGATAGTATTTTGCAGCTACATTGTCTGCATATTACTCCCAGTACCTCATGGCCCAAATATTCCATGAAACAAAATTTCTGAGGAAAGTCTTTAAAAGTTAATGCTGCTACTGATGCTTGGGCCTACAAAAAACCTAAATCAGCTTTACACATGTTTTATGATAACATGACTAAACTAGTTCTGTAATTTATTTCAAGTCAAATTTTGTCAAGAAAGAGTAGGACAAGTTTTCTCAAGGATGACACACTGGCAGTAGTCAGTGTTTTGGTATTTGTCATAGGAAGGGATGGTCACTTGAATGCTGTAAAGGAATTTTCTGCTACCTTGGTGTTTGTTAACTGAAAGCTTGAACTTAGGCTATAAGTAAAGTTAGTTCAATACTATCCCACAGTGGGTTTTTGTAGCTGTATGTAAGTATAAATATATAGCATTAGAAAAATGTAAAAGCAGGTTGGTAACAACAATTTCTACTTTGTGTCCCAGGCCCCTGCCAGAGGATGATCCTGTTGAGTCTGATGCATTGGCTGCAGCTGGAACAGAAAATGAAGCCAGTAAGAACATCCCACTCCAGTCCAGCTGACTGCTTCCTACTTACAAGGCTGCTTTAAAGCTCCTTGGTGTGGGGGGATCGTTTTGCTTGTTTTGTTTTAGGGTTTTTTGGGTTTTTTTTCTTCTTTTGTTTCGTTGGTTGGGGTTTTGGAGGTTTTTGCATTTACAGTTTTTTTTGGATTTTGGCTGTCTGCTTTACTTGGAGCATTTCCAGTGCTGGATTGGTAATCTGATTTTATTCCTTGTGTTCAACTCCTGTCTAAATCATGCCAATATTTGCCTTGTACCTCGAAGCATTCTGTGTTTTCACAGAACAGATTCTTTAGTTTTCTGTCCTCACTGTTGTCTGTCAGTCTTCTTTTATTTTTCAGCTTGTATATTATTTTCCATTTTATCAAAGATGGTTATGATGTCACTGAAGCCTAACAAAAGGCAGCACCAGGGACATGAATCTGTTGTATTATTTGCAAGATTTATTCAGTGTAATACCTGGAACAGCTCCTGGGACACTTGGATGCAGCAGGCAGGGGCAGCAGTGTCCGAGGGGATGGCAGTTCCGGTTTTTCTGCTGTAGGGAGTGTGGTTGGTGTCTACCACCCTGCTCAGACTGTGTGTGTGCAATGGGTAACTTGAGAACTTTTACCTGCTGTTCTTTCCATCCCCTATTAAAGTCTTACTCCAAAGATACCTTGTTTAAATTACAGGCATTAATTTATAGTGCATTAAGAGAAAGGACTGTGCTCTTCTGTCTTTGTAATATGCTGTCTGAACTTGCTTTAGTTTTGAAAATAAATAATTTGTTTTCTTTAGATACAGAGGGTAATGGAACCAAATTGAGGAAGAAACTAATGGCTCCAGATATTAGCTTAACTTTGGATCCCAGTGAGGAATCTGTTTTGTCTGATGACTTGGATGAGAGTGGAGAGATTGATTTGGATGATGTAGATACTCCTTCAGAAAATAGCAATGAATTTGAATGGGAAGGTGAGTATTTTGGTCCTTTTGTCTGATTCTCTAAAATATTTTCTTAATATATTTTCTTAGACTGGTTCTCTAGTAAGAAATAGCTATGACTCAATAGTGCAGGAGTAGAAATACAAAGGGAATGATTAGATTAGGAATTAGAAATAGGTGCAGCGACTTTTCAAAAAGCAAATCAGACTTCATCTGATAAGTAAACAGGCAAACAGTTAATAGATGTAGCTGCAGATAAATTTAGGTGAAGATCATCTATATATGCATCTGTAAGACTTGAAGCTATGGAAAATCTCTGTTGCAGTAAGTTTTTAAGAACCACCCAACAGAAGAAAGTACCCAAGGTGTTTTACATGTGTTAGAAAATGTTTTAAATGGAGGGAGCCAAGCAAAGAGATATAGATTAGCTACTCAGAAATTGATGAATTGCAATTTGAGGAGGACTGAATAGTATTTTTAAAAATATCAAGTAACACCTGATCTCAAATCTTCCTGTGCTGAAAATGGCAAAAGCTCAGTACCCTTAGAGTATGCATATTTCCAGATTGACTAGAGGCAGTAGAAGAATTATGTCAAGGAATTCTGAAATCACTTCATAGGAAGTTAAAGTAGCTATGGCCACGCTAGTAATGATCTCAGTTTTAAGACATTAATAGGTGTTATATCTTACAGGCAAAACCTAGAGATTCTAACAAATTTTATTTGAGATAAACATTTTGTGTAGGAGTTACGGCACAAATTTTAAACTTGATGTTTAATGATGTTTTAAGGCCCTCTTACAGAAGCCAAGAACAGTTGTGTTGGGAACATTATTGTAGACTTTGACATCTGTAAACTTCATGGTTTAGGAATGTCTCTAATAAGTAAACATGTAAACTCAATTATTATTTTCTCATCCTGAAAATAATTTTAATTCCTGTATAAACAGGAAGGGGTTTTTTTCACTGTTTGAAACACTACCTATGGAGAAAGAAACACTCTTTAGGATACAGGGGTGGGTTTGGTTTTTAAATAGCTAAAGGCATATTGCGGGGGAAGTTTTCTTAACAGAGACTATGTGTTTAACTTTGTAAAAGGATTTTCACTGTTTTAATGAAGAAGAATTGGTCTTTAGGGTTAGTTTTGCAGTGATGCGAAGGAAATGTTCCGGATGTTTGTGCCTTGTTTTTAAAAGTGGCTGAAAAGGGTTTCTGTCTTTTCTTTCTTTAATGCTGCTGCCTTCATTTTCCTGGAAGGACAGTTTCAATTAACAGCTTTGTCTTGGGAACAGACAACTAACTTGCAGTAGGTTTTTCTCGCTTTGGGTAAGGTCCATGCAACAAAGTCAAGAATCATAATTTCATTGGAGCAAATTGTCTTACGGATTGCTGTCAGCACAAATTTCATATACTTTGATTGCACACGTGAATTACATTTAATTTTCAATAGATTTGCCTGCATGTCTGCTTGTAAGGTACCTCAATGTTTCAAATCATGCTTCATGTAAATCTGTGATCATCCTCTGTAATTCTCATTGGAGTTAACCACTTTGTCTATTTTGGTGAAATTAATTGAGGTCTGTGTTCTGAAAGCCTCCAATTTATTAGGCTTCCTCCATGAATGGAAATTTTTCACATACCTGTAATAGAGAAAATTACAGTCAACAGATAACTGCCAACATGAGTATGTTAATAAAACAGCCGTGACATCAGCTGGTGTGTCTGAGTGGCTGAGGAATACCAAAATAGATTAGATAGCAAAGTGGTTAACTTGTGTTGTGGCTGATTGTCACTGTGCATGGTATTCATACTTGTTGTCATTTTGGCAGATGACCTTCCAAAACCCAAAACTACTGATGTCGTTAGGAAAGGCTCACTGGCTGAGTACGCCGTGGCAGAGGAGAAGGAGGACGGTCGACGCTGGCGAATGTTTCGGATCGGAGAGCAGGACCATAGGGTGGACATGAAGGCAATTGAACCGTACAAAAAAGTGATCAGTCATGGTGGTAAGGCCTGGGGACGTGCTCAGGGGAGCTGTTGAACAGCTCCTTCTTCAGGCTGAGTCGGGGAGACAGAGGAAGTGCTTTGGGCATAAAGACATGTGACAATTCATTTGTTGCAGTGTTAAGACATGGTTGATATAATAACTCTTTCTCTGCTAAACTCAAGTTCCAAAATGTACACATGGTCCCATGTACTAAAATGCACCTATGTAATAAGATATTTACTCTATCCTACAGTGTTGCTGCTACCTAAGTTTTTGGCTTCTAGACTACTGAAAACATTAACTGTTGATCTACTAAGGCAGAAATCAATTCATGACTCTTTCCAACTGTCTGTGAAGTTTAGGTTGGAAGAAAAGTTGACTAAACCTTAATAACATAAGATATTATTAAATATACTGAGGTTCTACTCTGAAACATTGGTTATAGATACAGTGTTTGATTGACATAAGCTTCAGCTGTTCTTTAGAAGCAGACAACCTAGAAAAAGAAACCTTGGTATTTTCTGTAACTGTATGAATGTGTCCATATGGATGTTTGTACTTCTCTTCAGGGTAAATAATGAAAAAGCTTACTGAATGTGCTGGACTTTGTGTAAATGTAGTCAGTGTATTGTCACCTCTGTCACTACTGCTGCTTATTTTTTTGTTTTTAGGTTATTACGGTGATGGGTTAAATGCCATTGTTGTGTTTGCTGTTTGTTTCATGCCTGAGAGCAGCCAGCCTAACTACAGATACCTAATGGACAATCTATTTAAGTAAGTCATCATCTGCCTTTCTGGGGTTTGGGGTTTTTTTGTTATTTTAATATATTTGAGCACTACTAGGAGTTACTTTCAGATGAAGATTGTGGATATTAAAGTTCTCTTTGCTTGCCTCTCCAGGTATGTAATTGGCACTTTAGAGCTGTTAGTAGCAGAGAACTATATGATAGTTTACCTGAATGGTGCAACAACACGGAGAAAAATGCCAAGTTTAGGCTGGCTCAGGAAATGTTACCAGCAAATTGATAGAAGGTAAGGAGCTCTGCAATATTTTTGTACAATATTCATGTGCTCAGAGATAGACATATTTAGGAAAAACAGCTGTTTAATGTGGTGTCTGGTCCCTTCTGATGAAGATTTGGTGAAGGGGATGGGTGTATTGAAAGCCTCTTCCTGTGCTAGGCAATGTGGGATGATGCTACAAACATGCCTGGGTAGTGTTGTGTGGTGTTCTGCTTGGTTGGGTTTTTTTTTGTGTGCTTTTTGTTGCCTTTGTTCTCAGGGTGGTTTTTTATTGAAAATAGTATTCTCGGAATACTGAATATTGTGATCTTGTAGAATATCCTTACAACTTAATGTATTAATACAAGGTTAATAAGGTGGGGTCCTTTGTGAACCACTTCATCATTAGCTGTGTAAAAAGATTCTTCTTGCAATGTTACTTCCTTGTCAAATTGAAACAGAATATTTAGTTTTTATTTTACAGTTTTGTAGTACTAGTTCTTCTGATGGAAGATGGATTTTCTTCCTTTTCTTCTAATAATGAGATGTCAGAATACTGTGCTTATGTGACAGTTGTGCTTCCAAAAACATACTTCTTATATATTCCAAAGCCCCTGGTCATGCTGCCTTTTTGTTCTAGTAATTATCCATTGTTTAAATCCTTCAGGTTAAGGAAAAATCTGAAATCGTTGATCATAGTTCATCCTTCCTGGTTCATCAGAACACTCCTGGCCATCACAAAACCTTTTATTAGGTAATACTCTGGAAGCTTTTTCATAAATAATTCTGACAACTGTTTGCTTTGTACTTAAAAGACTGTTTTAATATTGACCTAGTGAAAAATGCTTGGAGTTGTAACTGTACCCTGCATTTGTTCTTCCACAGCTCAAAATTCAGCCAAAAAATTAGGTATGTCTTTACCCTGGCAGAACTAGCTGAACTCATCCCCATGGAATACGTTGGCATCCCAGAATGCATAAAACAGTACGTTTTATTATTCCAACATCTTCTACATTGATCATGGTTCAGGACTGGTAGTTGTTGTAATCAGTTTGAGTGTAACACTTGGCACATAATGATTTAACTGAGATCATTGCTGTCTCTAGGGGGAGTGTCCATGTTGGAGCTCATTGCTGAAGGCACTTTGGCACTTTAGCATGAGTTTCTAAATGTTAATGTGTAGTCATGTTCACAGTGGAGCTTTGTGCAGCACAATTACTAAGTTCAGGTGTGTGAACTAAGCCTTCTAGAGAAGGTCTCATTCCAGTAGTTGTGCACCTTAGTGTGTACATTAAACTGGCTTGTGAGGGAGAAATTAAGGGCATGTTGATATTGAAGTTACTTATAATGTCTTCTAAAGTGTTTTAATTAAAATGTGAAACAAGTTAAGTGCTAAAATATCATTTGAATTGGGTTTTTATTTAAAAGAAAAGCAGCAGTGGGAAAATGCTGAATCCCTACTAGCCACGGTTCTAAACTATTTAGGTAAAGAAATAAAGACAGCATCCATGTAATTTCTTTTTCTTTCCCATCAGTTACAAATACCCATTTTAACATCAGCACAATTCTGCTCTCAAATAAAATTTGTGAATGCAGTAATAGAGTAGAAACCATAAATTTGAGTCTTAAGAAAACCAGATGAGAGCACTGACAATCCTGATGACAGCCTATTAGGGGGTATAACACACAAAGCCTGTGTCGTCCCCTTCGTAAGAGGGGAGCACAAACTGGGGGGAAGGTGGCCCAGTGTCACTGAGCACACCCAAGGGCACATCCATGCTGGACAAATACACGTGGCTGGTTATTTCAGCAGACATCCAGCTGCTGTCAGTGCCACAGTTTAACTCTGTAAGGCAGAAAAACAGCTTTCATGGGGTGGGAGGGGAACACATGACAAAGCTGAGGCAGCCTTGTGCTGTCTTCAGAATTTTTTTGATTGGGGTTTTATGGGTGTGTAATGATATTCAGACTGTCATTCTGAGTTTTAAAAGACTCCTCTCCCTATTGATGAACCTTTAACTGTTCTGCAAAGTCTGGACTTGGTTAACTTGAGGAGTTAATTCTCAGATTTCTGTGGAGGATTATATCTGACTTCAAACGGTTACGGATAGAGACTTCTAAGTTTTAGTGATGAATGCTAACACTGTACAAGAGGTCATATTGAATTCATTTGTTATGTCATAGTAACTAAATTTTAATGGTTTTGTTTGATGCTAATAAATGTTGGAGACAGTGTATTTTTTTCTTAATTATATCAGTTTCAAAATTTGGTTTCTGCAAATTCTGTTGACACTAATACTGGTTTGCAGCTTCTGTTGATTTTGGCCTTCATGTGTTCTATTTACTGAAATAAAACTTTTCCTCACCAAGGTATGAAGAAGAAAAGTTTAGAAAGAAACAGAAAAGGTATTCATATTTTGATTAGGGTTGCATCTAGATAAGACAATTTGCACTGCAACTAACTCCCAATTGATTGGCTTGCATAAAGGAATAAGCATTTGTAAATATAAACATGCACTAGTGCCCAAGATTTTATGCATGACAGCAACTGTGCTGTACTTGCAGGCCGTGTGGAATCTATAAGAACTCACCCTGGGTGTTCAGACAGCTATTTGTGAATAGTTTCCATTACACTTTTCTATGCTCACTTTTAGTGGGATACATGGGTTCTCAACTTGAAGTCTTTAAGAGGCAAAAGTAGTGCTCCTGTATGAGCCCATTAAACCAAATGTCACTGTTTCTAACAGGAATTGATCTCTGGAGATGAGCTGTATTTAGGTGCTAAGCTGTAGCTGTGCATTAGCAGAGAAGCAACTCCATTCGAAGTTGTAATATTAAATCTTTTATTTTTGGTATTCACTACCTTTTTAGTTATTAACTTGCATAGATGCAATCTAAATTAGTATTTTAGTGCTGTTTGTATTTGCAGTGCCTATGTTCCTTCCTAATAAATACTGGATTTCCACTTGGTTAATTTCCAGTCTCCTGCTAACTACTGAAGCTATTCCACAGCTGATGAATTTTTTTGAATGGATATGTTATTTTTTCACTCACTAACAAATATACTGAAAGATTTTGCTGCTAATTTTGTTTTTCTTTTACTTTTCCTTTGTATGCCTAACTGTTAAGGAAGGTTTATTGTCTAAATTGGGTAGATGACCACTGAGATTGAAGTAAAAGGAATTTATTTCTGGAAGCTCACATGTAAATCTAGTAATGTGTTGAACATTCTTTAGGAATTAGTCCAATTAAGCGATAATTTTAAAGATGTCCAGTAGAACAAGCATGTTTTAGTGTCCCTGTTGATAACTTCACCTATACTACCATCACTTCTGTAAAAAGTACTATGTTCTTCAGTGAAAATTACATACAGAGATCACAGGCAGAACTGGATACTGAGCCTTCAGTCAGGTAGAAAGCAGCTCCTTTTTCTGGGTTCATGGCCCAAAGGAGCTGTCACTGTTTCTATAAATTTGAAAAACTGGCTGGTTATAGTTTGAGAGACTGGATAAGTATGTTAGACAGATTGTTAGAGGACAAACTTGGTCATAGTCTCTCACTTTAGAACTAGTTTTAATATTAATTGACCTCCATGCACAACTTAATTTGCCAGAAGATATTATCAAGACCGTAGCTTGTTCTTACTGTAAAGAGGAAAAGTACATTTTGTGCAGGGCTTTTAATTGTCCCCTGGTTTCTGCAAAGCAGCATTTTGTTTGCTCGTCCCAAGGCAGATAAAATTAGGTACAAAATCAAACCGCCTTTTATCAGGATGATGGTGAATTTTTCCAGGGTAATCACAAGGGTCTTCGAACATTGCTCTTAAGGAGCCTGTCCACTCTTGTTGATTCAATAAGCGCTGTTACCTTCTTGGCTTAATTACTATAACATTAGAGGTAATTCAGTGCTTATGAATTCATCAGAGTGGTAGTTCTTGCCAGTATTGTCATGTTACCTGTATTGTATTCCTGCTTGCATTTGTTACTGTGAGCACAGGCCATGCTTTTTTCTTCTGAAGTCAAACTTCACTTGCACTTTTTAAATGCTTCCTCTCAAGTGCTGTAGTTACTTAAATGGTTTCCTAAGAATTTTATTTAATTTCTAGGGGGTGGTAGGAAAACAGATATTGAAAAGAACCCAAACATCATGACAACATTAAATAAAAACCTTAATTTAATATTTATTTACTAAAACTTTTCCCATGGGAAAGCTTTGCGTTTTCCTGTTAAGCTTAATAGTTTTTTCTTAATAATTTGAGCTATCCAATGTGTTAACATAGTTTAATTCTACTACTTTCTTTGCTAAGCAGAGTTGACCAAGAGTTGAATGGAAAACAAGAACAGAAAAGTGAGCAGTGAGTTTGGAGTCTAAACAAGACTGAAGAATATGCAGATGGAACGATGCTGTTTGTGATCCCTTACAGTGCATTCTCTGTGTGTATGTATTATATAATCTGTTGCAAAAGGTGCTTTGGACTAGCACACAATGAACTGCTTACTGCTGTATTGGTTTGTCTTGACTTTAATTGCTGTTTATGTAATCGTTTTATACTGCTAAATGGCAAAGAACCCTATGTTTTCAGAGGATGTTCTTGCAACTGTTTATCTAAATGATGCATGTTCTTCAGTAAAATATTTATATACCTAAATGTTAAAGGAAAGAGATAATATATATATTTTTATGACTGAGCAATATATTGTGTGTACCTGCTGAAGGAATTCATTTGCAGGTAGACAAGGCCATAAGTTACTTGTTGTTATTGTATAAATCTGTTTTGCTGTAAATGGTCAAGTGCATTTCTTTGTTGTCATGAAAACTTGTTTGGATATTAACAAGCACATTAACTTGGCGTTCACAAATACATTATTTTTGTTCCCTTACCTTATACAAGCTCACTCCTTTACGTCACTCGAGTGAGCTTCGGCTTTGGTGTCTTTCAGCCATCGTTCAGGATGCAGAACTGCAGTTCTGTGGCTGGCAGTTTGTTGGCCACGAGGTTTAAAGCCTAAGCCACAAAAGCTGAACTGCCTGACTGGTAAGATACCAGACCTCCTTCAGTTGAAGTTGTGAATTCAGATTCTCCTTCAGTATGTCAAGACTGTCTCAGCTAGCAGCAGGAAATGAGTTCACTGCAGTTCTTCATGGATGAATCTTGATTGTTACTGGTAGGAGCTCTGGTCATGCTCAGTAGAACATGGGAGCTACATAGGTGTTCTAGCCACAGTTCTATTTTTTGGGCAGAAATATGAGGAGTCTTACCATTTTTTGGTCTTATGCTACCTGTGTCATTCTTGTAGATGAAACATCCATTGCTAAAGCTGTTAGGCACATGATACCAGCACTCATTTGACTTTTGAGAAGTGTTTTAAAGGTCGGGGTGTTTCCACTCCCCGCAATGGTGGTAAATCTGTGTCTGTAAGAGGTTTTCTTGGACACATAACTAGTGTGTATAGGTTTGCTGGGACAACAGTAATGCACTGGTTGATCCATTGTAGAAGTTTGTAACATCTTTTGATAAACATTGCATTTTCCATGTAAGGACAGGTGTATGCAAATAAATTCATTCAGGAGTTGAGCAATATAATGTTGTAGCAAGTATATTAAATCTTTGCTTTTGGTGTTTATTGTGCTCACAATTTTGTCTTAATGCCAAAAATTATCACTTTTAAACTATATTTAATGTTATTCAGTTACCTTATTAAAAAAAAAAATATATTCAACCAGATTTCTACTTGACACTGATAACAGCAGTTGTGAGATATTCCATGGTCAAGACTTACCAAGTAACAATTAATCCATTGTCTCCAGTGATACCTGTATGGACTCTGAGAGCATATGGATGTCAGGTGAGGGAAAACTGCTCATGTCTCTGGGAGTTTCTTGAAGTCTGCGGTTCAGATACTTTCATCTCAAGATCTAAGTCCTTTTGTTGCAGTAGTTTGTGTATCAGAGTTTCAAGGAGATTGATAGGCAGGATGTATTCACACAAGAGGCAATACCAATGCCAAGTTGCCTTGCATCCATTCCATCAGGTTTGGATCTTGCTCTGAAAGCAGAACACAAATGCACTTTTTTTGGGGTTGTCTTAACTCCTGCTTCAATTTTGACTCAGATTAATGTCAAGTTCAAGTCAGTACATGGAGCACTTGCAGCCTGTTTAATTCTGATACTTTGATGGTGTGGTCTGTACGACCATGCAGATCTGATTTTTACTGGGTTGCATGTGTCCTAAGCTAAACAGGAAGCATTCTGATTGTCTCCTTTCCATTTTTTCCTAATTGATAAAAGGATTAGTCTCAGTAAAATGATATTCTTAGTGGAGGGATCGTAGTTCTCTGTGTCCTGTGGCTTCCAGTGTGTATAGTGTACTACAGAGCAGCTGTTCCTCTGTATATGCCACATTTACCAAATGATGGGATTGTTACTGTGCTTCCTGGTGGCCAAGCATTCTCCAGTTTCATGCTGCAGTAGTATGATTTCTTTTGGAAATGAGTATGTGCTTATAAATGGTTTATTTCTCTAGTATAAGTTCTTGTGAATGAGTATACAGCACAACAGTTGTTCTGTCTCTAAAGATAGCTTGAGAAAGGAGTGTACTAAAGAATTATTCCCCTCTGACCTCCTGCAGCTCATCATTTAGTGGTGAGATGGATGTTTACAAAAAGCAAAGCAGTCCCAAAGCTATGGATAATGTTTTGTCAAACTTAACTTTTTTGAAATTTATAATATAATGTAATATATTTTAATATTTAAAAACCTGAAAAGTTGGAATGTCATACTTAAATAAAACTTATTTCAAAACTTGAATCACTTTGTGATAAGATACAGTATTGTAGGGAATTCACCTTCCAATAGCACTTCCTTCTAAAAGAGTAATTTTGCTAGAATTTGTTGAGCCCTGTCAAGAAAAAATTTCATGTGTCACTGATTTACCTCTGATTTGGAGGTCTCATTAGTTTATATATATTTGTATATGTAGTAATAAGTCATCACTTATCTTATTGCTGTGCACAACTGAAAGAGATGTTTGGGCCAATGGCCTCTCGATGTGGCATTTCCTAATGATTTCTGCAACAGGGTAAATTCAGAAGTGGCAAAGAGATTCTGGAGAAAGTGTCATTCAAAACTGGTGTGAGAGGACTCTGGATTTGCTGGAATGTTCTTGACCTGAGTAATGTGGCAGAGCCACATTCTGTTGGAGGGTAATGGGAAAGGATGTAAAAGGATTTAGTGCTGAAGCAGATTGAAGTTGAGGTTTTGGGATGTTGAACTGAAGAACTTTTATTCCAAAAAGCATAGAACTAGTTAGAATATGTAACCTTGTTCATAACAACGCAGTTTGGCATATTTTTTTTCTTTACTCTCAGAAAACAAGTGAAGAACAGTCCCAGTTGCTGTGAGGAACATTCTACTGAGACAGTAGCTGCACTCCAAATTGCGGTGCACTAGGATATTGGAGCCTGTATGTGTTTCAGCAACACTGTTGCATCATACCTAAATGCTCTAATGACAGTTTTAAACTTTCAGCAGCTAATTGTGTCATACTTCAAGGTTAGATTCCATGTGGCAATAATGGAATTTTTTATGAAATGACCTCAAAGTGTGTCATGGGGAGGAGAAGTTGTCGATGCCTGGTCATGTCAGCTTCACTGATGCCATCTGCTGAAATGTCTGTAGTTGACTGAAAAATATTGAACTACATTGTGAATAGGCATTTCATTAACTAAATCTGGCACAAGGTAGAAAGTTTCCTGGTTAAAAGTGTATTTCTTTCGGTGTCAGATTTTTGTCAGTGTATCCTACAGATTTATACAGTATTTAGTATCTAGAAAGATGGTTTAAATTCATGTATTCTCTACAGCTGTTGTCTTTGGAAATTACTTGATTTCTCAAGTCATTCCAGTCTCCCTCAAAAACCTCATATGAGGAATGGAGAGCAGAGGGATGACAGCTTGCATTCTTTTTGTAACCACAGAAGCCTTACAAATCTTGCAGTCCAAATTCTTACTCAGTCCTTGTGAATGCAGGTCATTCTCTAGAGGATTTGTTTGCTGACTGCTTGTCAGAGACATGTGAAACAAGTGCTTTAATTATACCTTTTAAGGACACCTCCTTTAGTCAGAGTAACACTCTGAAATGTAAGGAATATTTAAATATTCATATTCTGAAAGACATAATTTGCAGCTTTCTTAGCTCCAAAATTCTAAGTTGAACTACACCGTTTCTTTTATCACATCTCATTACCCATATTAAACTAACAGGGAAAATGGCATTTGTGAAGAGGGTGCAGTCATGTCAGTGTTTCATCATTCCCTTCAAGCATGACTGAGATCAGTGAAATTAAAGCCATTCTTTGCTCAACTAGATTTTTCTTCAGTTTTGCAATTTGAACTACCCAGATTACTCTGATTTACATGAAATTTTTTTTAGTAATGAAATGAATCTGAAGAAAAACAATCAGAGTGTTTTCCTAAAGTCCTTATCTTACCATGTTCCTTACTCTAGCTTGCTCAACTGCTAGTTAATGTTAGATAACATGGAATTCCAGGTCAGTCATTACAAATAAATACTCATGTAGGACAGATACTTGGTTTACCAGTGGCTCTCCAGTTCTGCAATGTTTCTTAGTAATCCAACCAAGCCATTTAATTAATAAGAAAGACCTGAGAAGTAAGATGCTCTAATGGTTGAATGGTAGATTGAAGGGTTAAGACAGAATGATTACACTGTCAATTAGTGTCTGTAAACTTTATTGTGTGTGATAATGGGAAACGTGCAGTGTTTAACAAAATGAAGCTGCAGTAATCATGTAAAAGCACAGGTTGTGAGTCATAGATAATAGAACTGGCTTAACTGGGCTAGTAACACTCTTCACAGTTGTGACTATTTTCCTTTGTCCCTTTAACAGAAAAAAATGTAAGTAGAAGACTCTTCACTTACCTCTTAAGAATATATTGATCCTTTCTTTTCAAATGAGCCTGTTTTCTGCGTTCCAGGGCGTCACGGGGTAATGTGCTAATAAGCACGTGTGTGACTGTGCTAGCGGTCATTACTTAGGGGGTATTTTTAATGAGCAGAACCCGCCGCTGTGTGCGGTGAAGGCCTTTGCCCGCGGCCTGAGGCGGCTGCGGCGCGGGAGNGCCGCCGGGAGCGCGGCCGAGTGTGGGACGGCGCTGCGGGGCGGGCGCTGATCCGTGCGGGCCGTAGGGGGCTCATTGTTGCCTCTGTTTGTTTCCGTGAGGGCGAGGAGAGCAGCGGCGCGCAGCCGCGGATGAGCAGGACGTGTGCAGCCCTCCCGGCAAACCATGGCGTACCAGCTGTACAGGAACACCACGCTGGGGAACAGCCTGCAGGAGAGTCTGGATGAGCTCATACAGGTTGGGACCTGGGGTCTGGGCGAGTAGCTTAATAAAGACACAAGTTTTTGTCCAAACGGCTTTGTCCTTCCTGTATCAGGGTATTATGGGCAAGGTTTGGGAAACTTGCTGATTGAAATCATAAAGATTTGGTACTCCGTTTACTTGTGATGTTTTTTTCTTTACATGCTGGGTAAAGGGAAGTGTTTTATGTAGGTGGCATAATCTCATGAGGCTCACTAAATAAACAGCCGGATTAAGGTTGAACATTGCCGTCAGTTTGCTGTTTTTCTGGTAATATCCAGTAAATATATATTACAAGACATTTTTGTGTAGTATAGTACAAAGTTGAAATACAAAAATGGAAATAAATACTGGAATATAATTTTTTGTAGATTCTTCTAGAGATCTGCTTCATTGAAGTAAACTTTGTTTTGATGTTTTTAACTTATACTGCATGTTTGAGCTTCCTTTGAAGTAACTCAAAAACTTCTTTTTTTTTTTTCCCAACTGCTTTAGTCACAGCAAATCACACCTCAGTTGGCCCTTCAGGTGCTACTTCAGTTTGATAAAGCTATAAATTCTGCACTGGCACAGCGAGTCAGGAACAGAGTCAATTTCAGGGTAAGGAAATGATATCTTAAAGTTTTACATGAGATACAGCAACTAAGTGTTGATGCAGAATGTCATTAAAAGCTGTGTGCTTTAAGCAGGGACTTAAGAGGGTTCTTTTTGGCTCTGATAATGACTGTTTACATGTGTATTCTGTATGCAGCTGTAAGGCTCGTTACCTTGTTCTGTCAGGAATCTTTTGAACAAATGCAGAAATCAGATGATGAAAACAGGCAAGAGAGAAATGCTTTTTTGATGTGTAACGTTGCCATCCTCAGTGTCTTGCAGATGAAGAGGGAGACTTTTGCTTCTTGTAGCTGTCCCTAGCAAAAGTGAGATGAGGCCAGATTTTCAGCCACATGAGTAATGTGAAGAGAGACTAGAGAGTTTTAGATCTACTCTTTCACTGGATCATTTTGTAGCATTTTCTGTAGGTATCGTAGAAAAATAAGTTTGGGGGTGTTCCCAGTCATCCACCCTAATTGATGTTACATAGCCAGCAAGTTGTTAAATGTCAACTTGAATGTAAGGTTAAGGAAAAAACCCACAAAACCTAGCTTCCTGTTAACTTTTGTCATAATATTCTACAGTCTGTGTAGAACATGTTCATGATGTGGGTTCCTAAGAGACTAGATTTTTAAACAATATAGAGATGTTAAAAATAGCATAGTCTCTCTAGCACACTTGAATTGTTTTGTATATATGTATCATAGTATAAAAAACAGTTTAGCATGTGTTTTGTGGATAAATTTAAAAACATTACTTGGAACTTAAGTTATAAGTTCAAGAATGTCAATTTAAAATACATAAAAGTGAAGGTCACAACTTTTCCGTATTGACATCCTCAGTAATACACCAAATAGGAGGGATACCGCTTTATGTCATATGTCAGTTTTGTCATGATTTTTTATATAAGCCACCACTTTGCTAAAGCAATTGCAGAATTCACATCTTGTTATAATCACTGCCATATCTGATTTTTCTTATGGCCCAATATGTTAAGAAATGTTTTCTGCTACTGATCCTTTGTACACATTAGAACAATTGTAAAACTTCTTTGCCTACCTGAGGAGCCTTCCCTTGGATATGCTGCAATGTCACTCCATGTTCTTGAGAATTTCAGCCACTGGAGGGCATTTAAACTCCAGTTTTCCTCATAATTGTTTGCTTGCCAGTTTTTATGCACTGTATGTCCGCTGTTGGCTTTGTAGCAAATTGTTCTACAAGGGACATAGTTCAGTAGATACTCGACATATTTGCTGTTGCTTTTGAGCTGCATCCTATAGAAAATGTCTCTTGTCTTTCTGTAGGGGTCTCTGAACACATACAGGTTCTGTGACAATGTATGGACATTTGTACTGAATGACGTGGAATTTAGGGAGGTCACCGAACTTGTGAAAGTGGATAAAGTGAAAATTGTAGCATGTGATGGAAAAAGTAAGTATGAAATACGATATAAATAGGCTGAGACGTGAGACTTGATTGTTTTTAGAGAGCTTTGACCAAATGTCTTACTAAAGCCAGATTGACTGTATGACTTAGACAGAAGTAGGGCTCTGCATTCCCTTTTACATCTGATGAGAGGTGAAACAAAAGCCAGCTAAATGCTTCCCTGACTCATAAGCACTGAGGTAGAACCGTGTTAGGGACTGCTGTGCACCTGTTGTTGGGAAGTATGTAATAATAGAGCAATTAGAAAGTCAGAAGTAATCTTTATTATTTGTGTGGGGAATTTTCTCGCACTAACCTATTTGTTAGGATAGCACCATGCTTTGCTGAGTCTGGAGAGTGCTTCAACTGTCTGAGCAAGGAATTGTCTGAGAAAAGTGTCAAAGCAGTCATTCTCTGGAGCTGATAGTTGGGGACACAAACCCATGAAAAGTACGTGTGCATTTGCAAGTCATAAGACTTACTTGTTGCCTAACAGACCCTCTGTATGTACACTGCTTGTGGGAGTTTGCAATCCATATCTGCTTGACTGGATTACTTTTGTCCATGTCCCTTGAGATTCTTTCTTGGAAAAAGTAATTCAGTGACTGTTGTGGCAGGCTGCTTTATAACGTTTAAAACCATCAATGTGGCAGAGTCTTGATAAAGCTGTGTGAAATGGTGCCACTTGTTTCATTCTCAGAGAGTGATGCTAAAAGCAGGAATTGAGCATGGAAAAGGCTTTATTTAAATGCACCACAGACCTCTGAAACAGGTTCTTCATGGCTTCCTGACCCTGGCATGCTTACAATAGTCACTTCAAGCTGTAGTTCTAAAGAGTTGACAGAATTTATTGTTTTCTCAACTTCTGGTATTAGCCAAGCATATAATCTTACTGCTTGGGTTTTGTGTGCTTATTATAGCTAGTGGAGGAAACTTTACTTTCCAAGTTTTAATTGTTTCAATTCTTGATAAATTGTGCAGATAAGATTTAAACAACTGGCTGACTTGAAGTTGCTATTAACATTACAACCTTTTTTTTTTTTTCCCATGAGAAGCTGACTTGTTGAAGGAACAGTACTAAACACTGGCTTGTCATTCTCCATGTTTGAGTTACATACTTTTTCCACAGCTCTAAAACCAAGAAAGCAGTAATGGTAGTGTATCAAAAACTACACTGGTGTTAATTAGTGATTCTGACAAAAGGTCAGAACAGGGAAGTGCTCTCAGTTGCTTTATGAAGATCATGCTCATTCTTGCCTCTCTTTCAAAATGCATGATAAGCCATATGCCACACTCCATCAGAGCTTATGCTGCTGGATGTGCAAAAACCTTTCTCCTTAACAGGTGATAGCCAGATCTGCTTGTGGCTGACTGCAGTAAAGGGTTTATGCATCCTGACATGTTAGAGCAGAGCTTTTAGTATTTTTAATGTGTCTGTGTGCACAAACGTGGAGTTTTGTGCTGGCTCTTCCCAGTGTTGCTAAGTGGAGTGAAACAGCACAAGCAGTTCATGCATTGAGAGCAGTAGAGGGAATTGGGTAGGTACAGAACACGTTCTGAAATGCTTGGGGGACGCTTTAGAACTTGGGGAAGGTGTTAGAGAATGCTCTTGGTTCTCTGTTTTCAGTGGAGGTGTGTATTAGTCTCACTTTCTCTTTTCTTTCCTAGACACTGGTTCCAATACTGCAGAATGAATAGACCTGTGGTTTGTCTGCAATATTTTCTGTTAATATGCAGCACTTTCTGGAGAGAAGCATGGAAAGGGACTGATCATATTGAATTCTTGTGATGCAGATGTGAGTTAATCCATGCTAGAAAGCATCACAGAATGACAGCGGAAGAAATACCTGTAGCATTTCTTCATTTCACCTTATAGGGCATGAATACAATGTTACCTTTTTTTTAATTACAAGAGATACTGTTGTCTTTTTTTTGTTCAAAATAATTTCTGTAATAAACTTTTATTTAAAAACTTTTGAAAGAGTGATCATTGGAAAATGTTTTTTAGAAACTAGCATTAGCATACCATACTTTCCCAGAATTTTCTAACTGTGTTTAGGAAAATGTTGCAAATGAGGAAGTCTTCCAGTTACAGGGTTCTGACTGTGGTTGCAGTCTTAAAGCGCTGCAAGAAATGGCTGTTACACAGTGATGGAGGAGGACATCAGCAAATGTTTAGCAGCTCTTGCTGGGCAGCATGTTTGTGTTTGTGACTGCATCCTTCTGTCTATAAACAGCTTTGCTCCATGCCCTTTGCTGCACACCGCAGATTGGTAAGTAACCATTTTTGAAACCAAAAGAAGAGACAAGTTGCTTTTATTTCAGCTGCACAATAAGTGTAATTTTTTACCTTAAGGGATGCAAATGTGTATCTGTACCATGGTTTTCTCTTCTACATCAGACTTAATCTCCTCGGTTTAAATTTTTTTTGTTCTCCAATGTGGTAAACTGAATTTCAACCCATACAAGTATAAAAATTTGCTCTTCCTACTTCCAACTGCTTGTAATCTCTTCCTGTCTCTACACAGACTTCTCCATTTTGAGTTCTCTTTAGCCTTTTTACTCTCCTCATGCAAATAGTTGTGTCTTTTATTTTGTTCCATTTAAGTGTGCATTAGAATCATAGAATGGCCAGGGTAGGAAAGGACCTTAAGGATGGTCTCTTTCCAGCCCCCTGCCATGGGCAGAGACACTTTCCACTGTCCCAGGTTCCAAGTCCTGTCCAGCTTGGCCTTGAACACTACCTGGGGTAGGGCAGCCACAGCTTCTCTGGGCAACCTGTGCTAGTGTCTCATTACCCTTGTAGGGAAGAATTTCTTCCTGTTCATCTAAACCCCTCTCTCAGTTTGAATTCATTCCCCCTTGTTGTGTTGCTCCAGGCTTTAGCCATATTTCTGGGATGGTGCTTGTCCAGGTCCTGGATCTGCTCTTTCTGTGGAGGTTGTTTCAGTTCACTGAAGGAGCAGGGAGCAAAGGGAAGTTAAGGCAGTCCGGTGCCAATGCTCTTTCTGCTTTTTGTTGCTTTGCTCTCCATAACTTCCTTGCCACTTGCTATTTTTTGTGTTCGAAATTCAGGTAATCCTGCTAAGTTCATGTGATTAATGTACTTTGTGATCTTGGAAGATTGAATTTACAACAAAAAGCATCAACTGCACTTCTGCTGTACCAAGCTATTGTAATATCGAGTGGAAGATACATCATTTCACTTGCTAGAGTATCAACACACTTGCTGCTGCCTCTTTGGTGGTTCTTTGCCTGTTGTGTTCCAGACTTTTTCATTTATTTGCTTATTTCATTGTTGATTTTCTTTAGGAAGATCGCAATTGCTTCCAGTTCTCAGCAGCAGAAAGTAAAATACACCTTTGCACTTTGACATTGAACTAGAATGGATGTTTCTATTTAGAAAGTAAATTAACTTAAAGAAAGTGAAGGAAAGAGTAAACACCAGTGCAGAACTGGCTGTGGATGACTGCCTGTTTAAACATGGTTTCCAAGAAAAAGGATTTTGTCGATTCCATACGTGTGCAAACCAGGATGTTATCTGATGTAAGCTGTTTGCTCAGTCAGGGATGTCAATACCTGACTTCAAATGTTATCAGAGAGGCGCAAATTAAAGTGCTGAGCAGGAAGAATTTATGATGAATTTTCAGAAGACAAATTTAATCAGGATCATTATGTACCTTTGCACTATGACTAGGCACAATGAGGTAGAGGAGAGTTACTCAAAGCACAGATGCTTGTGTTAAAGGATCTTGGCAGCTTAGGGGGTAGGAATTCAGTGAAATCCTACTGACCTGGGGTTTGCTTTTCTGTAGTCTAAAATCTCGGGGTGGGGAAGAAAGTAGGAGCATGTTACCAAGCACTTTAGTAAAACTGGACCGGGAGATAGGAATTTTTTCTTCACTGTAACCTAAAGGGTGGTCTTTATTAGGATTAGCCATTGTGGACTAGGAGGTAGTAATTTACAAATATGTTCATATTTTGGTTTGCATCTTATGCTAAAAGAACCTACGTCCTTCAAGGAAGTGGAAAATTGTTCACTGAGGGTCTAGTTAACACTTTATGGTCACTGCTGTTGCAGTCAGAAGAAAAAGAACACCCTAACCCTGCTCCCTGAATCAATTTTACTCATGACTGCAAATACTTTATTGGTACTGTGTTCATATCAGTCATGTTTACTTTTCATTTCTTTAGCACTTATTACCTGTTTTCCTCCAAATTCATTTTCATTGACCCATCTCTTTATTATAGGGCATCTCAGAGATGATCATATAAAGTATCAAATGCAAAGCAAGAAGGAAATAGACCTTCATAACTGAAGCAAAAAAAAGCAGTTATGGACCAGTTGTGTAAGTATGTAATAAGCCACATTGTTCTTGTAAAAATAAAGTGAAAACCACTTGGAAGTAAAATGTAATTTAAAGCCAGGTTTAAACCAGAAAAATAGATCTGTTGCTAAATTTCAGAATTACAGTTTCATCTTCCTCCTGTGCACTTCTTGAAAGGTAAAATTGCAGCATATTTCCTCCTTAAACAGCTGGTGGCTAATTATTTAGAGTTCAAGTTGTTGGTTAACGATTGTAGACAGAAGTGTCAGAAGTGGATTTTTTACTACACAAAGTCAATATTTCTGATATGACTTCCAGTTGGACAGCCCATGATTTTGCTGATTAATTTCATATGGGGTTTAACCTATTTTTGGAGGTGGTCCTATAATCTGATATGATTCTGCTACTTTGGGCTAAGGCTGGTCCTACTCTATTCCAAGTTCCTTCTTTTTTTCAGTTCTGCAACTGTGGCAAGTTACGTGACTTCTCTGTGCTCTGTTGCCAGCTTTCTAAGATGCTGTCTGATTTCTAAGATCCTTTGAGATCTCTGGCAGGCAAAGTTCTGTATTAGAGTTGGGTGGTAGTTTTTACTGCCATTTCTAATGGCAGGGACATATCACTGCTTGGGCATATGATTGCACTCATTAATATGGCATTTCTGATGTCTTGGAAAGAGGATATGCTGAGAGCATTCTTTTATGAGAATCTTTTTGTCTTAGTTCACCTTAAGCATTTGGGAGTAGGCTCATTCTTTCACAAGAAATTGGGTCACTACTAAAAGAAGTGATTTGAAAATAAATTTGCACAAGATAACCTTTGTTTTTGCAACAAATCATCTGAGAGGAATTCTGGGTAGTGACACCGTCAGAAACAGGAAATTTCCTTTGGATCAAGAAAATTGGATGTCAAGGTTTGCAAGTTGTTTACCTCTGCAGGTAGCAGCACCAGAACAGTCATTTTCATCCACAGCAATGATCTCTGAACAGGAGGGCTGCCTAGGCTGTGTTGTTAGATAACTTCTGTCCCTCCTACTGAGTTGCCAGGCTGGTTTTCTGGTATGCTGGCTTCACTTGATGCCTTCATAGTCTGTGGGCAAGCTCTTTCAAAACTGGATAAATACTTAGATTCTTTGTCTTCAGGTCTGACCAGGAAGGGCACAGATTGCAGAGAAAGAAAAAATATTTTGACTTTGCTGAAAGGTTTACCATGGAACAGATTTGAAGTGGCACTTTGCACCCCAATCTAAATCTTTGTCTCTGTCTCTCGATCTGTAACATTTTTGTGTCTGATAATAACAGATGCAACACTGTTAATACAGTGTGTAGAAGCAATACCTCATGTTTCTGAGAGAAGAAACAGCTGAAGAAGTTCAACATATTTACCAAGTAAAGGGGATAAAAATTACTGTTGACAAGTCTGTGAGTAACTTGTAGGTATGTATCTTTCTCTACAGATATATTTGCAAAATAATAGAGAGGCCCCTCATTTGATAATCTTTCACTATTTCAAGCTTGGATCCTTCCAGCCCCCCAGACAACTTTGTTCTTTGAGAAATAAATTATTTCGTTTTTGCAGACATCCATCTCATGGATGGATTTGATTTTGTTGCAATTTCTTGTTAATACAGGGAAATTTTTTCTCCATGAATATGCACATTTTTCCTCCATTTTTCAGGGGAAAAAGGACAACACTGTGCCATAGTTAGAAACATGGTGACCCTTCTCTGCCTATTTCAGTCCAGAAACTTGAATGTATCCCAGCCCCGCAGTGAACCCCTTGGCACTAGTTTGCCATTTTGAACTGATATGTATTAATTTAAAGTAAGCAAAAGAGTTCTAACAAGCAAAATCAGGTTAGGCAGCAGTGGTTTGATGCAGTTTTCTATGGTGGGACACTTTAGTTCTTACCCTAAGTCATCAGAGAAGTTGTCTTTGTTCTAAAAGAATGTACTAGACATGGAGATAATTTCTATTTAATGTTGAATGTGCTGCTGAAACCATTTTAAAAAGTTGTATATTACCATCAGGTTAGCATATATCTTTAATCTCTTTAGCAAATAAATGTCTGCTTACCCAAGCAGGAAACAGCTCCTCCCAGGATCAGTAATCCTATTTATTTGCTGGTTTTGCATAAACAAATGCCCAATGAAACAATGATACGTTTGAGAGCTTTTCTTGCCAGTACTTGGAGCTGTTGTCTGTGAAATCTCCATGGCATTTTTAAAAACCATTATTTTACAAGCAAGTTCACTTTAAAATGTCTAACAAAATTGCGATGACACACCTTTTCAAGTCAGTTGCTTCAACTTCTTATCCTATTTAAATCAATGTTTTAAAGATCCAAAGATTTCAGTGTGACTGCAATCATAACTTCATCTAAATGTAGCCTGGTGTTACTGAATTGCTTAAAATGTTCTTTGTATAATGCAAATTCTCCACTGTAGACCTTAAGGTGAGTGTTTACATACAAGAAAGTTATTTTAGTAGATTTTTTTTTTTAAGACAGTGGCATTAATCCGTCGGCATTACAGGTAGTGAAAAGCTGTTGGATCCATGGAAAGTCGCTAGTTTTAATATGAGAAGGTGAGAAAAACACACGTGGGTGAAATACAGAAGTTCGCAATTCTTCCTTTCAGCTTCTAGAAACTTAAAAGAACCAATGTGTTGGGCGATTGATTTGTTCATTGTCCATTACTGGATATGGTAATTACAGTATTAAAATATCACCAAAATATCTTTGGGGGCAGGGTGGGGCTTTGGTGGGAAGAGAGATGTAGATCTTAGCAATGTAAGTTTGCACACTATTGCGTGCATCCCTCTGCCTGTGTTTCAGACGGAGAAGTGGATGCACAAAGGATTTAACTGGTTTAATGCTTTGCTCAGGAGCGCAAACCATCCTCTTTAGAGGACATAAAACACCGAAGCGCTATGTATTTTAGTATCTTGGATTTTATTGAAGATTGGCTTTTAACGACCAACGGCTTTTGATCGGGTCACAGTGAGGCAAAAGCAACAGCCAGATGCTCAGGTGAGCAGCGCAGCGGGTGCCAGGAGCGGGCGGGCGGCTGCCAGGTGCTCTGTGGAAAAGCAAATGAATCATGGTTTCAGCTCTGCCCCTAGCCGGACCCGGAGGCACCGTGACCCGGCCCTGCCCGTCTGCCAGCAGCCGCCCTGGGCTCACCCTTGCCCGCAGGCTCAGGAAGGGACGGGGGAGCGCCCGCCCGCTTCCTCCGGCCGTTCTGGGGTCCAGCGGCGCTGTGAGGGGGCCCCGGGGCGAGGCGGGGCTGAGCCCCCCTGCACACAGGCCCTTCCCTCCGCCGGCCCGCCCCGTCCGTCCGTCCGTCCGTCGGAGCTCCGGCGGGCCCGCAGCCCCGCGCCCGCCCTTGGGCCTTCTCCTCGGGGCCGCTCCGAGGCGTGGGCCCCTCAGGGGCCCAGGGGATCCTCCCCGCTGTCTCCAAGGCGCCGTGAGCTGCGCTCGCCCACGGAAGGCACGAGGCGCTGGCCAGAGTCTCGGCGGCTCCCCTCAGAGCCCCCGGCCGTACAGGGCCTTGTGGCGCAGGTACTCCTCGAGACACTGCACGGCCGCGTCGTCCACCTCGGGGTCGAACTTGTTGGCCAAGAGATGGTGCTGCTGCAGCATCCAGGGCACGTCGCCCACGCCGTAGATGCAGATGGCGCGCTGGTGGCGGCCGGTGCAGGGCGGGTAGGGCGCGCCCTTGCTGATGTCCCCCTCCAGGTACTCCCACTTGACCAGGCGGGGAAGGGCGTTCATGTCCGAGAGCTGGAACTTGTCGTTGGGAGGCGTGCTCCCCGGCACCCCCGGCATGCGGTTCAGGGTGGCCCAGACGTGCTCGTCAGGGCTGTAGCTGTCCTTGGACCACTCGAGGAACTTTTGTGCCGTGGGGTTCTCGAAGACGTACTGCACGAAGGCCCGCGTGACTGTGTAGTACGCGCTGCCCGTGAACATGGGGTAGCTGTGGGGTGGCGGCAGTTTCTTCTGGGCAGTGCGAGAGATGGTCTGCCCCACCTCGTGGTGGTACTGCCAGCGCTGCTGCTTGGCGGCCGAGGGCTTCTCCGACTCCACGCTGTTGTGGCCCTGCAGCAGCTGCAGCGCACGGACTATCTCGGCGTTGGTCTTGATGGGGAAGTCGGTGCCGCAGGTGTTGATAAGGTAGCGCCATGGCACGGGGCTCTGCAGCAGGTCCTGCATGCAGTTGAGGTCGGCCTGCAGCCGGGACCAGGCGGCATAGACCACGCTTTCCAGGCGGCTGGCCACGAAGACGTTGGGGAAGCAGGCGGCGATGGCCCGCACGGCCTCCTGGAAGGCGGCCGGGGATTTACTGTCCACATGGANGGCTGCGCTGCCCCGGGCAGCCCGGGCCGCCGGCGCACGGAGCAGCCCGGCAGCGGGGCACCTGCTGCCTCTGGGAGGTGGGGAGGCAGTGCCCGGGCGAGCCCGCTGTGACCGCAGGTGAACAGCAGTCCCCTCCCTCCCCGTGGCGTGGCTCTGTTTGGTTTTATCAACACTGAGGGTGGTTCTCTATCTTCTGTGTCTGTTTAAAAGATGATATATCATCTTACCCCTGTCCAGCATGTAATGCAAGAAAAAGTTCTCTGGAATTCAGTCCTGTGTAATGCACTTTTTTTGGAAAGACTTTACTAGATTCCTTTGGCGTCTAACCTGCTTTTCCAGTGCTCTGATTAGTAGGGAAGATGTGTGCTAATGTCTTTACGAAAAATTCGATGGGTAAAGGTGTGGGTATTAACCTTGGTGTCTCCACTAACTTCAAGCAGCAGGTTTGTTACAGAGCCCAGACAGTCTGACTCCCGAAAAAACACAAGGATCTGCACAAGCCTGAACTTCTGAACTTTGGAGTAAAATGCCAGGTTCAAGGAAGGGATTCACGGTAGGCGGTTCGGGAAGGGTGTGCCTTCCTGGTACCTCATCCNTTCCTCCGGCCGTTCTGGGGTCCAGCGGCGCTGTGAGGGGGCCCCGGGGCGAGGCGGGGCTGAGCCCCCCTGCACACAGGCCCTTCCCTCCGCCGGCCCGCCCCGTCCGTCCGTCCGTCCGTCGGAGCTCCGGCGGGCCCGCAGCCCCGCGCCCGCCCTTGGGCCTTCTCCTCGGGGCCGCTCCGAGGCGTGGGCCCCTCAGGGGCCCAGGGGATCCTCCCCGCTGTCTCCAAGGCGCCGTGAGCTGCGCTCGCCCACGGAAGGCACGAGGCGCTGGCCAGAGTCTCGGCGGCTCCCCTCAGAGCCCCCGGCCGTACAGGGCCTTGTGGCGCAGGTACTCCTCGAGACACTGCACGGCCGCGTCGTCCACCTCGGGGTCGAACTTGTTGGCCAAGAGATGGTGCTGCTGCAGCATCCAGGGCACGTCGCCCACGCCGTAGATGCAGATGGCGCGCTGGTGGCGGCCGGTGCAGGGCGGGTAGGGCGCGCCCTTGCTGATGTCCCCCTCCAGGTACTCCCACTTGACCAGGCGGGGAAGGGCGTTCATGTCCGAGAGCTGGAACTTGTCGTTGGGAGGCGTGCTCCCCGGCACCCCCGGCATGCGGTTCAGGGTGGCCCAGACGTGCTCGTCAGGGCTGTAGCTGTCCTTGGACCACTCGAGGAACTTTTGTGCCGTGGGGTTCTCGAAGACGTACTGCACGAAGGCCCGCGTGACTGTGTAGTACGCGCTGCCCGTGAACATGGGGTAGCTGTGGGGTGGCGGCAGTTTCTTCTGGGCAGTGCGAGAGATGGTCTGCCCCACCTCGTGGTGGTACTGCCAGCGCTGCTGCTTGGCGGCCGAGGGCTTCTCCGACTCCACGCTGTTGTGGCCCTGCAGCAGCTGCAGCGCACGGACTATCTCGGCGTTGGTCTTGATGGGGAAGTCGGTGCCGCAGGTGTTGATAAGGTAGCGCCATGGCACGGGGCTCTGCAGCAGGTCCTGCATGCAGTTGAGGTCGGCCTGCAGCCGGGACCAGGCGGCATAGACCACGCTTTCCAGGCGGCTGGCCACGAAGACGTTGGGGAAGCAGGCGGCGATGGCCCGCACGGCCTCCTGGAAGGCGGCCGGGGATTTACTGTCCACATGGACGCAGTAGACATTCTGGGGGGCGTAGACGGACCGCAGGAGCCGCTCAAACATGTCGATTTTGTGGTGGATGACCATGGAGTAGGCGATGGGGAACTCCTCCTCCTCCTGGCTGAGCGGGAACTCGATGTAACGCCGGGTCTCCTTGAAGGCTTTGCAGTCCCTCGTAATGCTCAGGTAATCGCCGGGCGTCGGTGAAGCCTTTCTGTTCGCCACTTCCAGGCTGCTGAGCTGCGCCTTCTGGATGGCTGCCTGGTCCCCGCGGACGACCGCCGAGCAGTTGATGCTGCGGCTGGCGGAGAGCTCCAGCGCCCGGTAGAGGCGGGAGCGGCCGGCGGGGTCGGGGCGGGCGGTGCCGCGCAGCGCCAGNTTTTGGAAAGACTTTACTAGATTCCTTTGGCGTCTAACCTGCTTTTCCAGTGCTCTGATTAGTAGGGAAGATGTGTGCTAATGTCTTTACGAAAAATTCGATGGGTAAAGGTGTGGGTATTAACCTTGGTGTCTCCACTAACTTCAAGCAGCAGGTTTGTTACAGAGCCCAGACAGTCTGACTCCCGAAAAAACACAAGGATCTGCACAAGCCTGAACTTCTGAACTTTGGAGTAAAATGCCAGGTTCAAGGAAGGGATTCACGGTAGGCGGTTCGGGAAGGGTGTGCCTTCCTGGTACCTCATCCAAGTGGAAAGGAAGAGGGCAATTGTAGCCGGGAGTTAGGAGAAAAGGAGGTTGCCTCCTCTAAAACCTCGAGAGAGAAAACCCCGCGGGTGTGCGCTCCACTGGGCTCTCTCCCTTTATTGGAGTAAAGTTGCAGGACTCCTCTGTCTCCTTCGTGGACACTGGCTTTACATAGTGTGATTTTCCATACATGATCATTCCAATTCGTTCGTCAAAGAAGTGGTAGTGATAGGGCTGTAGTCTAGAAGGCAAATTTCAACCAGCTTCTTGCTGTCCTTGAGTACTTTGAGCTTTAGTGAAGGATTACTGCAAAAGATAACTGGGCAATGTTGAATCTCTTCTTCTACGGGGGAAGCAGGGGGTGAAGGTAGAGGCTGTGGTTTATAAACTGCCAAAAAGTGTCTGCTTAAAGGAGGAAGTGAGAGAATATTCGCACCAACACGCTGGCCAAGGCAGTATCACATAAAAGAATGAGAGGGGTAACTGCAAGTGATAAAACAGTCCTTGTGCTGTGCTGAACAAAATAATGCTCCCTAGGCTTTGCAGTCATCCTTTGAAGTTTGAACCAAACATAGTATGTGGTGTCATGTTAAAAAAAGGACCAGTTTCAACTGCTTAAGGATGAGTCAAAATTTCTAAGATGGGTTTTTTGAGCTAGAAGGCTTTTTTTTTTTTTTTTTTTTTTTTTTTCTCCAGATGTATAAAGAAACCAAATTCACAAAATCCACAGAATCTGCAGCTGGACCAAGGACAGTTGTAAGTGCAGTTCTGCACAGGTTCTAGAAAAAGGCAGCAATTACTTCTCCTGTTTCCAAACTGAGATTATTTGTTAAATTAGTAACTTTAACCAACTCAGAAAATAATTGTCTTAGACATCACTGGCCCAGAAATTTTAATGGGCATTATGAAAAGAAATTTTGTGATACACATAGTATTTCCTATATGCACAATGTCACTTTGCCTGTGCTGAATACCAAAGTGGATATGCTTGGGAGAAATAAGGGGGGTGAAAGCTTGAGGAATGTAATTATAAGTACTTAAATTATTTTGGATCCATTTGTCAACATTCTGTAAATATAGCTGCAGATTCACTTATATGGAACTTCTTTGGAAGAAGTTTGTTGCTTAGCACTAACATCTTGAACTTGTTCAATGCAAGAAACTTGACATTTTTGAAGGTTTCTAAGTTAATAGCTTCATTGTTTGCTTTGCAGTTCACAGCTCTTCATTTATAGGCTCTTGCCTGAAATAAAAAATTAGTTTTGAGAAGTCTATGTGCCATGTCTCTAGTGCCTTTTTGTACCTGCTTTCATTTCAGTAAGCCATATCAAGTCAGAAGTTCCTGCTGTTTTAGCTTTCTTGTTAAGGGATAAAAAGAATCTTCACAAGTTAACCTGCTGTCTACTTGCCCAATTGCACAGTTCCTGGGTTGTGGTTCAGATAAGTGCATTGGTGAGTGGACAAAAACATCTATTCTGCTTGCTTCTCCAAGGGGAAAAAAAAAAAAAAAAAAAAAGTGATTGTTTGCTGATGTTGTCAGACCTGGTGAAGTACCGGGTAGAAATTTACACTGATGGCAAGGGTCATAACCTCACCAGCTTCACCTGTACACAGTTAGCTTGTAACAGAAATAGGGTTTTCCCAGTGAAAGAAACTTTAATGAAGAGCAACAAAGAGAGCTCTTGTGGAGGGCTCAGCCTGTAGTGATTGCTCAAATCTGTAAGGAATGGATTTTTGTGTATATAGATACACTGCCAGCTTTTGTAGCATGACTTTTAAAAATTATTTGGAAGTAGTAAGTTTTGTGAACTTACTGTCAGAGACATCTGAGACCAGGCTTGTATATGCTACAAAAAAAATCTAATGTGTTATACTCTATTGACTGGGGAGGGTAAGAATTTCAGTTTTAGCTTCTTGGTCAAAAATGGTTTGAGTGTTAAGTGTTTTGGTTGGGTGGGGTTTTTTTGTTTTGGTTGATTTGTTTGGGGGATTTCTGAGTTCCCTCCCTCCCTCCCTCCCTATTACAGGTCATCTTGCGGGGATTTTGAAGGGTTCCACCTGGGAGCTATAATACCACTTTTAAGCTACCAGGCTATTGTTGCCTGTATCATTCTGCTGCTTTTCTGTGTTTCTCAGTTTTCAGAAGAGAGCCTTATTTCCTGCTTATTCATTCAGAGGCATAGTATGCTTTGTGATATGTTGGCTTAACTGCTTTGCAGGCATTACTAGCTCACAGCTAAGTCCTGTGTAGTCCAGAATGTTTGTGTCTACAGGAGGAATTTTGTATTAACAGCACAATGACTGTTATTTGCCCTTTGTGTCTCATAGCTGTTTGGTTTTCATGTGTCATCTAGATAGTGAAGCCTTAACTTGACAGAAGTATGTGCTTGAGGCATAATTCTAATCAGAAAGCAGTGAATTTTCTTTGGTGAACTGTTCCAGTGTGGGTCCTGTCCTAGGCTACAGGATATACAGGATAGCCTCCAGGATGTCTGTTCCACAGTAGCTCTTCTTGGCAGATTCCCTTTAGGCACACCAGCTACCCCACCCTTTCCCCCTCCTGCACCGACCTTGGTGTCTGCAAGATTGGCTCAGCGTTTTATGTCTGACAGGGGACAGCCCCAGGTCTCTTACCACAGAGACCCCTCTGTCTCCTTACAGAATTATCGCCGTGTTAGCCCAGTATGAGAACCTCTTGGACTAATGGCAGGGACAGGGTGAGGTGAGTGATGAGGGTGTGACACCAATAAGGAAATGGCTGAATAGGATTTCTTGTTTGCTTTTATCTTCCCCTTACTCTCACCATCCCACCCTCATTTGGCTACATATTTGCATAGAAAGGCTAATGGCTCTAGTCTTCCCAGTGTCTGCTAGTGTGTTTTACATCTGTAAGATCATGGAATCATAGAACAGCCCAGGTTAGAAGGGATCTCACACAATCATGTGGCTCAAAGGCTTGTGGAAAGGGAGCACAAATAAAATTCTAAACACCTTGTCCAGTTGCACCTTGAAAGCCTCCAGTGATTCCTCCCATATTTGAAGGCATGCAGCGGTACTGCAAGTTGTGTAATGTTTATAGACACTACATGGAATGATTTACAGACAGAATTTGAAACTTGAATACAGAACTGACTTATTTTGCCGAGGAGAGTGTGTAGAATCAGAATACACTGGCTTGGAAGGGTCCCATCAGGATCATCGAGTCCAGCTCCTGGCCCTGCACAGGACACCCCAAGAGTCACACCATGAGAGCATTGTCCAAACTTTTCTTGAACTCTGTCAGGCTGGTGCTGTAACCACTGCCCTGGGGAGCCTGTTCATGTGCCAAAACGCCCTCTGTGTGAAAACCATGGGGGTTTTGCCTCATTCTGATTGAATGACTACTGCTGAAAGCGGGGAATCTGGATTGCCACTCGAGTACCCTCTTGTCACTGACCCATTTGTGTTATAGGTAAGGTGTCAGAGACATGCAGATGAATATCCAGGTTTATAGGTAACAGGTAATGTGAACCCATGGTGAATCAGCTTGCTGCCTCTCTCCAGAGATATTTGGATTAGTCATGTGAGAAATACCTAACCCTGCATGAGGCCTGTAAAATTATTTTGTAGGCCCACACCTAAAAATACTGAGGGCTGGCTCTGATATTCCTTTAATTTTTTGGTTATGTAATAAAGTATTATTAACCAAAATTAGTGATACTCTTACTGACAGCTATTTAAGCAAAATTTTTCCTAGGTATACTTTGTATGTAATTTACTATCAAGGACACCTCTTGTAGTAAGATACAGTATCCTGTTGTGATGCACTGTATTGCACTTTTTCCATTTGTGTTCACATAAGGAATGTTCGTATTTGTGTCAAGTAGTAATGGCTCTTTTCAAAAGAACTGTTCTTTTAAATTCAATATTTCCTTTGTACTGTGACAGAAATTGAGAAGAAATTACATCTCCATCTTACTGGCTGTTTGGGGGGGTTGGGGTTTTGGTTTTTTTTTGTTGTTGTTGTTGTTGTTGTTTTTTTTACAGTCTCTGCTTCCGTTGTGATACTTATCTAAGTGTCGTGGGATTTTATTTGGCATATAGTTTTGAGATCTATAGTTTTAAAATTACCAACAAACATTTGTAAAACTTCATAATAGCTTTCTCATTATTTATCTTCGGAGACCATAAGTTCAGGGTTCTTTTTATATGGAGTATTTGGCACATACTCCAGAGTGGTAAAGTGAACAAAGCAAAGGTAGGAAGTGTACAAGGAAGTACTGAGGTTTCAAGATATAAAAACCTTATGCAAATATAATTATTTTGTATATCTACACTTCATCTGTAAAACTTTAACATGATGAACATGGTCTTGTGCATGTTCTGCTTTTTGAAATTGAAAACTTTCTGACTTTAGACTTTTAGCTTTTGTTTGCTTCCATTTAATTTTGAATTATGTGTCACAGTCCTGTACTGTCTCACAGTTCAAGCTGTATCTTTCAAGCTGCTGAGATTGCTTCCCCACTAGCAGACTCTTGGGTCAATTTGATGACAAGTTAGAGGTCAAATTCATCTTTGAAGAAACTGTTGGATGTTAATTTTCCTTTCAGAGTTCTACTTCATTGCTGGTTTGTGACAAATGGTTTGAAAGTACTACATGCAGTACCTCTGAACCTGATTCAGAAAGGACATGAAAAGGCAGCAGTAAAAAGCAGTAAGTAAAATATCAAGCCACAATAATTTTTGTAGCATGCATACCAGTTCCTGTTATTTAATTGAGCACTGCCTGGTGCTATTCACCTTACAGTTGCGGTCTCATTGCTCTGCTCTTTCTGGACCTCTGGTGCACTTTCACTGAAGTCAGAGGATTTCTGCTTTGATCCAAGGCAAAATTGCTGGACTGAAGAGCGTAAGTGAGTATGGCTTAAAAGAAAGCCAAAGCAGACAACCATAACTGACATATAGTCTATAGTAGAGTATTGGTTACTTGAAATTTTACACAACAGCTGAACACTGCTCATAAGGTATAATGAGTTTCCTCAATTACATTTTGTATAATAAAGCAAAATAGGGGGATAAGGCATTACTCACCTTATACAGGTTGCTGAAGAGACAGACAAATAAATAGGATGATGCTGGTAAGGATGTTTAAAAGAATTTCCTTTAAACCTCTCTTAAAACTGGCACTGTTTCTGACTGTGGTGCCCAACACTGTAAACTGGACTGTGTCCTGGGGGAAGAAAATCTGTTTTTTTCTTGAAGGATGTAACACAAAGAAAACAGTGATACTGGGGATCATGAATACATTAGCTCATGCCTCATTGTTTCTAGAAAATGATTGCTTCATACATCATGGGAAATAGAAACAAAATAGAAAACAAAACTCTTTTAGACAAATGATAGAGGAGTTCAGGGTCACAGGAATAAAGAACCAAAAAGAATGGATTTAATTTTGTACCTTTCCCATGATGAAAACCCCATTAAAACTATGCTATTGAGGAGATTGTTTCTTAAGAGATAAGGGACTTGCTGAAACAGACACAAATGTTACTGAGAAAGTTTTCTTTCTTTTATCCTTAAAAGCATGTTAGTTTTATTTCTTGCCTCGTTTTCAGCTGAGTAAATAGTATCCTGAACTTTAAGTGTTTCTGTTCTGTGGTAACTTTTATTCAGTTTATCAGTGTTCTGTGCAGTTCTATCTGGTCACAAGTGGAGCATCTGCCACGACACACAAATACACCACAGAGTGAGAGCTGACACACAGATCATGTCCAAAGCCTCTGTGTAATGGAGATTGTTGTCTTCATGTCTCTCTGTGGCTGCCCAGAAACATCTGAGTATGTTTGAATCTACAGCTGGTCTGGTGCCCTTGAATGTCCCACAGCTGGCTAAGAATACTTTGGGCTGGGACTTGATCCAGTTGCTGATTAGGTGTTGCTGAGTTCAGTAAATTTTCCTTCAATGCTTGGAGGATTCACACAGAGCATTGCTTACCTTCACACTCAGAGAGCGCATTAAAAGGGAAGTCACACAAGCAATCAGTGGGGGAAATGTCACTCTAGACCTGTTGTTGTGGGCCATTGAGTTCTGTCTGAGGTTCCTGTAGTGTGCTGCCTGACGCTGTTCGTCACATACACACAGACACATGCACTTTGATCAGAAGGTATGAAAACTGATTTATTTAAAAAGGTCTGACTCCATTTATAGTATTTCTACAAAGGCCAGGGATTGGGGGAGAAGGCTGACACCTCTCCCCATCCCATTGGTCAAGACAACTGCCCATCAGCTGTCCATCTCTCTAAGAACAGGAATGAAAACTACCTTGAAGTTATGATAAACATTTGCCGGTGTTTACAGACCAAAGCGGGAGAAGAAACCCAAACCATGAAACTGTGAAACAGAAGAGAAGCTGAAAACATCAGGGTGACATGCTGCCCTTGTTCTGGCTGCAATTCTGCAAAGAAACCAAAATATTTCATAATAGCTTGAGTGCCCTGCTTTTTCTGCTATATGTTCACAACAGAAGTCAATATGAAATTATTTTATAGGGGAAAATGCAGTTGTGGGGAGTGTAGAACCATTTTTTCCTAATTTGAGGTGATCTATTTGCTTCATATTTTTCACCCTTTAAAATTCTCCTATACACTTGACCCTTCTGCTTCCTTATACAAAGCTAGAAGAAACATTAGCTGCACTTATGTCAGAAAAAATCCTTAAGGTTTTTACTGCTTATTGTTTCATTCTTTATGTGCTTATAACAGATCTCCACAGCTTGTCGGTCTGTGGATGTTTTTACAGGGATGACTGTGGATGACTCCAGGGAGAAAGTTCACAATAGGAAAAGAGAAGCTTTCTGTACAGCAGGTAAATAACTGAGGTCTAGAACCACTGAGGTATTTGAGCATCCCGCCTAAAAGTAATAAGTGCCTCAGTTTGTGGACCTGTACTCCGTGCAAGTAGTGCTGCTGCAGCCGACAGCAGTTGCATCTTTCTTCTGGCACCTATTATGTGCCAGTGTGTCCTGCCCACGCAGGGGGGGCAAAGAAGGAGCTGGTTTTTGGGGAGCATTACAGTCCAAAGACTGAAATATTGATTTAGCTGACTGAAGGTTGTGCTCCTCAGTGTGTACAAATGAGTGTGCCTGAGCTTATCTTTGTGAACAAAGCTGGTTATGGTAGTGCTAGGTATCAGTAAATCAAATACTGGCATATGTGTTTCTCCTTACTATTCTTACTAGAAAAATACAATACAAAAAACCCAAAACAATCCAGAAAACCCAATAGCTTCTAACCTTCTGACATGCATTTTCTGCCTGTAAAATAATGCCATTCTCCGTGGTTTTTGCACTTGTTTCAGGCAAACAGTGCACTTTGCAGAAGTACCAAAATCTAGGCCTATGGTAAAACAACCTGAATTACAAATTCATTTTGGGGGAAGCGGAGTAGTAGTTTATTCTTAAAAAGACATGACACTGGCATGTCCCTCTCTTCATATCATTTTCAGTTCTAGATTTGGATTAAGTATTTTTTTCTACTTCTGTGTTCAGCAGTGCGGGTGTGAGGAGTCCAGTTTATACAACAGTGGCAATAAATCTGAGTGGAGGTGTGTGCATTGAAGCGCTCCTTCTCACTGAAATCAGATGAAGAACAGAAGTGAGTTTGTGTTTTACTTCAAACAGGGATAATTTCATTGTTTTTACCTGAACCTCTGCGCTCAGGTTTGCTCTGACATTAGCTAAAAATGTTCAGTGTCTGAACTTCTCGTTGGAATAGTCTGTAGACTTGAATGAGAGAGTTTCCGTGATTTGCTGGTCTTTGGATTACTGCAATATTGTCCAATGCAGCAATGAATAGCTGTTTCCAGGATATTTCACCCATCTTTTTAAAGCAATTTTGCTGTTGTCACAAGTAATCACTTCATTAATCACTTTATTTCTGGACTCTGTTAGGGATTGAAAGTCGTAGAGCCAATGACTTTATGGTTATGAAATAAAAATAACTATTGGAATATTTGCATCTCTAGTTATCAGGCAGCTTGCAGAAGAGTGACATGGCACTATGAAATATATTTTCAGCTAAAAAATAATTCGAGCCATTTTTCTTAGTCACAACCGAGATGAAATTTTGCAGGTTGTTTCAGAGAAAAACCACTGGAATTGTCACTAAAACCATACCAGACTCCTGAGGCATATATGTGAAAAAGGTTGGGCTAGAAAGATTTTGCCACATGCTACTGCATAAAAAATTAGAACATTTGCAAAATGTGTATTTGACTAATTGTAGAACAGTTCTTGGACAATAAAGGCTGGGTTCAACCAAGCTGGTAAGTTGAAACTGTTCTTCCATCCCCTCTTCCCCAGGTGGACTTACAAGAAACAAAGCTAAAAAAAGAATGCCAAAAAAACCTACCACCCTTTGCAAGGGTATATTTCAGCAAACAATAGATTGCAGACTGAAACAAGGTGTTCTTTAAGAGCACTAATGTTCTTTTATTTCAGGAAGGTTATGGTTCATTATCTTCTGGAAACTACTTGGAAATAATACAACAAGAAGGGCTGGGATCTCACCATTTAAAATGTGAAACATTTTAAATGGTGAGATCCCAGCACTGATGTGTAAATCCTGACTGATGCTGTGGCAGGATGCCCTGTGCTGGGCCAGTGTGGGCCAGGGTTCCTACAGGAACAAGATGGCCTTGGCCACCTGCTACTGACACAAGGTGTGAGCAGCCATTGCCGAGGCTCATGGGCAGGAGAAAAAGCAGAGTATTGGTAATCAATAGCTTGGTGGTTTATTGTTTCCTTTTTTTAAATATATCTTTAAGTTTTTTCTTATAAGAGTGTTAAGTGTAACTGGAACCATAAACCTGATTAGCAATATGGCTATGTCTTTTTACTGTTGGGACTTGACAAGCATTGTATATACTCACTGGTGTGAATATTTAACATGTAGCAAAAAATTGAGCCAGGAAATATGGTGTTTGTGGTTGTGTTCATTTGAATAAAAAATACCTTGTGTACTTTCACAGAGGAGCTAGTGGTTGATCTCTATGTGAGCAGCAATCAGGAAAACTTGCAGCTGTGACTGCAGAAAAATACCAGAAGAGTCTGGGCAATATGCAACAAAAAACTGAGTTTCTGAGAAGGGAATATACTGAAAAGAGCTTTTATCACAGGAACTGATAACAGAGTTTTCATGAGCAAACAGCTGAATGAGCACTGTAAGAAAAAAGATCAGAAAGGCTCTATATTATCTATTTAACTTCATTCTATCAATTAATAGCTGGAGGCATGAGGTTTTTCATTGGACATTAGTGACTCTTGTCTTTTGAAGGAACAGGCAAAAGTATATCAAGAATGCAGCATTGGAATTCGGGGATTAGACCTAAATTAAGATAAGGAAAGGCATTAATTAGAGAAGAGACATGAGAGGAAGGCATGTGCTGCATGTGGAGAGCTGGGCACGTATTAGTTGTCAAGTGCCAACTCCCCATGGCAGGGGGGGTTAGAACTGGATGATCTTTAAGGTCCTTTTGAACCCAAAATATTCCATGGTTCTGTTACCTCCGTAACAGGTGTGGTGAGCTGAAAACTGGATTAGAAAAATTCTTGTTTGAAGCAAGGTACTAAAAACCCAGAATAAATGCTAAATACTTGGTAGACTATAGAGTTTTCTAAGTAAGACTGAACAAAAAATTATCTTTCCTAGGATGACGGTAGAAGTCCATTTTTATTTCCTTCCTCCATAAGAGGATTTGTGTAAATTACTTGTCCAATGTTTTGGTTTCCAGCTGTGTTTGGAGCTTCCATTAATGATTAATTGGGGATTATCTGCAGGCCATCAATTTTGTTCACTACTAATATTTTGTGTGTGCTTAAAACTGCCGGTGTGGTCAAAGGCCTTCTAGATGGAGTGCCAAGTTACAACTGCAGGTGTAAATAATACCTGCAAGGTGCACAAGTCCCCCTTTGCAACTCCAGTATTTCTAGTGCAAGGGGAGTAAAGCTGAAGGGAGGATACAAGTCTTCAGGAAAAGAAGAAAAACAACTGAAAAGCAACCAACCCCAAGCAACTCTTTGGTTTCAAATCACCTCAGAAGGAACACTTGAAGCATGGCATACTTGTAAAAAACAATTTCTCTGTATTTCAGAGCGATCTCAGCAATTTTTGTTTTTCTTTTCAACTTCAGAATGAAAAATTGACAGAGTCCAGTGCTGAACCTGCAACCCTCAACACCAACTGAATGCCCTAACAGTGGGACTAAATTAGACAAGCACTTGAAGTAGATGCAGCCTTGCCAAATTACCACTGGCTGTAATCAGCAACACCTTCTGCCTGCAAGCTGACAGAGAGGATCTGGCAAATCCAGTGTATTGCAGGATCTGCCTCTAGTACTGTTCCACTGTCAGCTTGTGTTTATAACTAAACTGAAGTTAATTTACTGCTCAGGGAACTGGCTACATTCCATTGACTAGCCCTGTTGTTCAACTGTGGGTGAAGAGTTCAACTGTAGTTTAAATTCTTCTATTGTTTCCAGCAGATGATTCAAATAATGAGTGTGAGATGTTCTGCCATTTACTAATTCTGAACTTCAAGTAAATTATTTTTATATTGTGTACATATAAAGATAATATGCCTCTTCTGAGCACTGTCACATGTGATAGTTGATAGAATTGCACTCTTTTATGGTGAAAAAACTGTATGTCTTGTTAGTTAAATGTGAGCTAGTTACTCCCTGTTTTGTGGCTTTTTGGTGGTTTCCAGTGACTAGCTGAGCAGTATCAGCACAAAGGCATTGTGAGGGAGAACTTTCATCCATAGTAACAAATCCTGTTCTGTTTCCCAATGAGTGTTGGAACTAGACACTGCCTCTGACACTGAAGGTATGTATATCACATTGCATGCTACCTTTTGTATATCCTTGAAGAGTCTCCCTCAGCTAGAAATGGCTGTTTCCTATACACACATACTCCCATCTGTCCAAATCACTACCCTACTGAGACACAGAATGTGAGTTTTAATGGGAATTTATAGATTAGTGCTACTGCAAGCAAAAGGAAAAGGAAGTTGTTTTTCTCAAGGGGAAAAACAAATAAAACATGACTAAAATAATCACCAAGAACAGTACTGCTAGTTAGAAAAGAAGAACAATTTTGTGTCAAAACTCTTCTCAAATATTACAGGTTTTATTTGGCTTGTGCAGCACTGTTTCTGAGTCAAATCACAAAATAATCTAACGTTAACTTTTTAAGTTAAAAATTATTGCTTGCTGTATAGGTGTTGTTCAAGCAACACCAGCTGTCTTTTCTCCTGCAGATTTCTAATTCATTTTATGAAATGAGCAAAGTTAATTAGTCTTTGTCACCTTGCAGAATCATAAATTACCACAGAATGAGTTTTATGATTTTAAAATATGTGAATACAATGTTCTTGGGTAAGTGCCTGCTTAGTAATGCAAGAATAACTCCATGTCTCCTTCCTAGAAAGCACCAGGGCTTTTAGCTTAGCACCTCTCAGGATACAGCAAGGCCCCTCTCTCCTTACCTGGTGGTTAAAGGAGGGAAGGCTCTGCTTGCTCCGAGTTCCCTTGTCACTGCTAGCAGGATGATGTAAAGAGAGCAGCCACATCAGAAAAGAGTCAAGATTTCAACTTCTCTCTATCAGATCATTTCAGTGACCTAAAAATCAGAGTCACATAAGCTTTTTTTAAAGATGTGAGGCAGGGACAACAGGCTGTCTTTTCTCTGCAGTCCTCATGCTGTCTTTCACAAGAATTTAACTGAACTCCAGAAAGGAATACATTAGAAATTCTTTTAATGGGAGCTCATCAGTTTATGCCTATACTTGGAAAAGAATTCTTTTAAAGTTACTAGAATAACTAAAATGAAGTAATTTTCCAGATAAATTATGCATTCTTTCAGTAATTTCCATATCTTTTTTTATACTTTGTGGTGCTTTTTATTGGAAAATAGAAAACTTTTGGATTAAAAAGCAAAAAGTGTGTTTGTGAGAGAGAGAGATAAGGGAAGACTTTCAGTTGCTTCTTCTGATATCTGTTTAGATAACAGTTACAAGTCCACATTAGTGAAGAGTAAAACACCAGTGTGCCTGTATGTAGCTGAAATCTGAACTTTTAGACAATCTAAAAGTTGTATATTTTTCAGTTAAAAGAGAAGATGCTTTTGAGATTATTTTTTAGCCATGTTGTCGGACCTTGCTTTATCCTAGTTAGTGACATAAATTTTGGTCATGCCATCTTTCAATTAGCCTACACATTTCACAGAATTTAACACTTTGAGAAAAGGTGCACTTTGGATAGAATCTGTGCATATATATCAGTATTCTGCCAGTGCTATTACTCTGTCTAACAATAAAAAAAGGTAAGCAAAAAGAAAAGAGACTGTTCCTGTCTCAGAAGAGACAAGGATATTCAGAGTTATAGCCTGGGAATATGATTCATTTTCATTTTTAGACTTTGCTTTGGTGAAAAGCAATGTAATTTAATTTTTTGATCTTCATTTTTGTATTCCTTTTATGGAACTGATCTTCCATGTCTCACAGGGCTTTTCCTAAGTTAAATATTTTCTCTATGTAATCTCTTTTAGAGTATGAGGTGCCATGTGAGTACCTATGCCTTAATCATAAAGATAATCTTCCTCATTTAGATTGGCATTTTGGCTCATGAATATTCTTGGGCACCCAGAGGGATCAAGTCTGCAAATATGTAAGATCTGCTGAAAGATGTGCAGTTAGTATCTTCCCTGACTGGGACCTATGAACTTAATCAGAGCACTGAATATACAGAACATGCTTTGAAAATCTCTGCCTCCTACAGAACCCAGTGTAGTCTCTTCTGCAGAACCATAGAATTGTTTAGCTTGGAAAAGACCTCTGAGACCACTGGGTCCAACTGTCAGCCCAGCGCTGCTCAGTCCACCACTACACCATGTCCTAAAGTGCCACATCTACATTTTTACTGTACACATTTAGCTGTTTATCTCCAGGGCTGGTCACTCAACCACTTTCCTGCGCACCTTGTTCTTGTGCTTGAAAACATTTTTGGCTGTTACAGTCTAAACCTCCCCTGATGCAGCTTGGGGCCATTTCCTCTTCTTGTATGGTTTGTCACTGTTCTTTTCAGCCTTTTGCAAATCACACAGTGGCGTGGAAATTGAGTCTTGTCTGGTGTTGCCTTGTTTGCTTTTGTGAGAGCTGCCTAGGAGCCAGCAGATTTCTCAAGAGCAGCTTATCTGACAGATTTTTATTTCTGCTGTCTTGTGTTTGTTCTGAGGATGGGAGGATCCAGGAAAAGAAAAGTGCGACAGCCTGGCCTTTATTTACTTCAATGTGCTGTATGTAATTCCTTGTGGGTTGACCTGGAGTGTGTCATGGAATGCTTTCTGAAACAGCTTCCCTTAGTTTGCAGGGCTGGGTCACACCTGTACCCCTGCTGCTATCTAGAATGAGCACAAGCATCATCCTGTGGTGGAGAAGTTAAGCTAAAATTCTGTCACTTGGAGGCTGATAATGAAATGAATAGCCTGGCCTCAAAAAAGGGCTGCCAGCAGTCATGCTCACAGGGCAACCAAGGTGACTTTCCCCCAGCAGATTTTGGGGCTAGCTGGTGCTGGGATTCAGAGTGGGCTGGAGGCCCCTGCTCCCTGTTTCTCTTCAACCTGCCCCCTACTCTGTGTAGTGGCCCTGTCTGCAGCAGCGTTAGAACGGAGAGGATGGAGGCCAGATTTGCAGCCAAGTGGAGGAGCTTTGTTAGGAATGGAAAAGGGAGTGAATAGAACAGGACTCTCATCCAGTGTAGATGTGAGGAGTATCTACCACCTTACAAAGGACAGATCTTGCTGAAATGTCTTCATCCTCCACCTCAGAGCAAGTGCGGTGTGCTGAGCTGGGGAGATGCCCAAGCAGGACGCTGGGATGAAGATATTGAAGGTGGCCCTTCAGTAACTGTAGTGGGCAGTTGCATTTTGGGGGGATTTAAGTTTAGATTTGGCCTTAGCAAACCCTCCAGTGTAAACGTAATTTTGCCAGCATGGAAGTATGTGGTTAGGTCAGCTCTCCCTACGGCACTCAAGGAGGTGACAGAATGGCTCATGTCAGGATGAGCTGCTCTCAGTACAGGGAGCAGCTCTGCTGGTGTGGTGACACAGGCCTTTCCCAGTGCCACCGACCACGTGCTGTGCTGGGAAAGGCCTTCTAGTGCAGATGTACCCTCACTATGGATTCGTGCTTTCTGCACGAAAGACTTTCTTCTACTTCCCATGGAATAGCATCAATCAAAAGAGGTTACATCACTGTTGAAGCTATTTAGTAACTGTATAGCTGCCTTATTCTATTGTATAAAGAATTTATATGGTGTGTGAGAAAAATTTGACTGTAACTGGATTATTGATATTCATTTTCTTCCATGAATAATTAAGCTATTACTGGATTATTGTAGGACTTCCACTCTATCTTTTAACAGCTGTGTTCCTGTTTGTTTTTATATTGTTGACGTATTTACTACACAATTCTGTGCAGTGCAGCGCAAGAGGAAAAGGGCACACTTGGTATCCCTTTTGGGCAGTTTGATTTCTGATAAATCCTGTCATACCTTTCTGAGACTGTCAGTTCCATTTCTCTTTGCCAATCTGGCAAAGAATTACAGACTTGATGACTGATTTTGTGGGGTTTTGTTTAGAATAGTAAAAGGCTTGACAGCTAAACGTTTAATATACATCCAAGAAATGTTCTTTCCTATAATGAAAATCACAAGTCCTGCCATCTCCTGGGGAAATTGTATCCCATGAATGTACTCAGAGTGAGAAGAATCTCAGTTATCTTGGTTTTCAGGTCTTAGTTATTAATGTATTAGTCACAATCTCCTTGTAGGTGTGTTACTCAGCAGGTTTTTCTTTGTTTGCTTTTGGGGGGTTTTTTAGGTTCACGTGGTGGGTAGGCATGGCTGGGTGGAGGTTTCTTTCCTGTGCAACGAAGGCGTGTGCTTTCCATGTGTTATCTCACATACCTGAATAATTAATTGTCTCTTTGACCTCTACTGGCTGATAGAAAATTTACCTTGTCTACATGACTTACTACTAATGTCACCTACCCAACTCTTACCTTATTCTTATAGGCTTCAATGCATATTATGCCAAACTTCAGTTGTAATTTGATTACTGATGATCATTAAAAAATGTTTCTTGGAATAACATACACTTTAGGCTTTAGTTCTGCTGGTCATGAACAAAGTAAGCTCAGGTCTTCCTATGCCGTGCACCTAGAACTGGAGAAGATATTTTGCTTCATATATCAGTTTAACTTAATTTATAATGAATGGTTCCTGGTACTCTTGTTAAATATTTAACCAAAATTATTAAAATAAAAATCCAGTTATACTTCACCACCAGTATAGGCATTGTACATATCCTAAAATACTTCACCATTTTGGGATGTGGCATATTTTTAAATGTATTTTTCCTCTCGGCATCCCTTTGAGGTTGGAAGCGCTAACAAACACTCCATGAACTTATTTCCAGATGAGAACTGATGTGCAGTCAGGTTGAGACTTGTTTTTTGGGTTTGCTGAGTTAGTCTGTCCAGCAGAGGAGGAAACTGAATTCGCTCTTTCTCAAGATCAAGAACAGCATTGTGTCCACCCTGACATGCAATGGTCAGCCACTTCCCTCCTCCCAGTGCTCCCCAGTCCCAGAGCCCTAGGGAGGTCACAGCCATTCCATTACCAGTTTTCCCTCAGATGACCAAATATTTCCTCCTCTTTGAAAGAAAGACCAAAGAAGGGAGTGAGTTATTGCCTCTAGGGCCAAAGTCAGCAATTTTGCCAAATACAAATCACGGAAACTCTGCTTGGCAGGGCTAAGTTGTCTCTTGCTGTTGCTGGAGCAGGGGTGTAGCTCTGGATTGATGAATTATTTAAACTCTTGCACCATCTAGTGGTACCTTTTTAAAAAAGCCTCTCCATCATCTAAAAAGCAGATAATCTATTTAACTTTCTATTTTAAATTCCAGCTGCATGTATAATTAAAAGCAAGTAGCTGTGTAAAAGTGAATATAAAGCATCATCTTGTCCCTAATAAGCCTGATGTTATATTCTTCCTTAAGATGTGCTTACATATTTCTTGCAGATAACATAACTCTTGGGTTTATCTTCTTAAGCAAAATGCTCTTAGATGCAGAAGAGTTAGCTTTCAGGAAAAAGAAACCAAGAATAGTTTGTGCACAAAATAATATTTCTTCTTAGATCAAAAGGTCAAATGTTCTCTTTAAAAGTATGACTTTTAAGAGAAGCCGTACTGGTATTCAGAAGAGTAAGAATATCCGCTGCATAGAAAGAGCAGTGACAGTGGCACTGCAAATTTTTTCCATGTAAAATTGCTGATATGCCTTGCATCTGCTCTGGAGAGATTCTGAGGAACAGTCAGCCATGAGGAATTGATGCATTATCTAGCTTCTGCCACCCAGGGAATCAGCTTAGATATTGTGAGCTTTTTTAAGAACAAAACCAAACCCACCCTGAATTTCTTGTATTCTTTCTAGTTTTTTAGCCTGCAGGCTGCACTCGTTTCACATTTCCAAGCTTTCCTCAGGATGTAAGGGAGTGGAAATATTTTCTTTTAAAATTAATGCCGAGTCTCAGACGTGATTCCAGTAGCAGAGACTCTAAGCAAGCACTAAAAATAGTGAGAGTCATGATAAAATTGCAAGAGCAGGAAGTGTTGCCTCTGAGAGGAGTGGGGAGGAATCTCAATTTGCATGCATTCATTAACTTGGCGTCTGAAGTTAAGCTGCTTTTTCTAGGGTGCTGCTTCTTTCTTTCCTGTAAGAATTATAAAAACTTCACAAACCAACTCCTGGCTGAATGCTGTAAGGTAGTTTATACCCATTACAATAACATGCTATTTACAATACATTATCACACATCTAGTATGTAAATGAGATTATTTCTAATTTCCTGGATGGCTTTGTTTTTTGCTGGTAGACTGAAGCTGTGTTCATGCTTCATATTTTGGATAAAATGTCATGGGTACTAATCTCTGGTTAGTGGTAATGATCTGGAGCATGTTGGAAATGTATCTGCATGCTGGGCACAATAATCTCTCTGAAACTGGTGATTGTGCTGCTTCATTTCCATTGTAATACCTATGGCTTCAAAAGATGCTGTATTAGTACTTCTGCGTAGAGATAAATCTCTATCTAGAGATTCTACTTGAAGAAGGTTCTACTTACATGCAGCTATTTGTGCTCACACTCTTTTAATTACCATTTAAATATAGAAGCTTTGTAATTGCTGCCTGGTGTAATGCAAATAAAGCGCATTACATCTCACTTCGAAGGAAGGAGGCCACAGGGCAGCTCATAATTCTACAAAACAGCATGAAAGGCGATATGAAATAAAATGTGATGGGCAATTTGGTTTGGGGGTTTGTTCTACCCAGGGTCCTTAGACAGACTGAGGACTGAGCAAGGTCCTTTCTACCTGTGAAGTGGAATGGTTTGTTATGATACCTTCTCTCTCAGGTAGTATGACTGTAACAATTGTACCTCAGAAAGGAAATACCCTTGAAAGTGGGAATGGCTGTGTTGCCAAGCTTGTGATACTTGGTACTGAAAGAAAAATGTCCCATCATTATCATTAGCACTGCATGTTTAGTAAGTGCAGAACGAAAATTTTCTGGTTTTAAGAAACTTCTGCTCCTGAACAAACCCAGAAATTAAGCTTTTGAATAGTGATTTGTGTATGATTTGTGTGGTAGGTAAGTTTTCTCAGTATATATATTTGTTGTTAACAAGGAAAGCATATTTACCTCTGTCCAGTGCAATACATGACCTTCCACTTTCTAATTTTACTGTATCACACTTTAAAGGTGGTGTCATCAATATTTTGACGGTCTTTTTAAAATTCAGTTTAATTTGTTACAGTTTTCTTTGCTCTCTCATTTTGCTCAGTAATTCCATACTCCTGTTGACTTGTTTGTGGTTGTTCATAAAATCCTATAAATTGTCCTAAATTTCACTAAGATTCTGACATTGAAATATGAAGAGGCCATTGTGTCAGTAATGTATTTTTCCTGTTTGCCATATTTTATTCTTTCCTAGACAGTAGTGCAATGGTATGTTGGTGGCAATGTTTTCAAGGGAGCTTAAGACTTTTCCTGCAGGTCCATGCTTGTGTTAGTACACGGAGAAATTCTGAAGTAAATAATAATCACAGTCCTTTCTACATATCAGAAGTAGTTTGTGGAAATGCTATTCTGTATATTGCTGAACTTATTGGTTATGCCTGTTATTTCATTATGTGTATTTGAGTGAAATATGAACAAGGTCAAAATGAAATCTAACAACCAACCACTTTCTAAACCTCAAAGTAATCCACAAGTATAGCATCAACATTATCTTCAGCATTCCTCAGCAATGATTAACTTACATAAGCAGCTGATAAAATTGTCCATGCTTCCCTTTTCATCCCTCTTTGTACTAATTTGGAATTGGTTTAAATTATTTGAATGTTTAAATTATTTAATTTAATGTTATTTGAGTGTTTAAACAGAGGAAAATCTCTTTGTAGTCTGGAAAATTTTCTAGCTGGTGTAGTTTTAAAGCAATTCTTGGAAATAAAACAGTGCCTCTCTCTTAACATAATGCCCAATTTTAGTAAAGTTCAATTCCTTATCCAAGTAATGTCAGATATCATAAATATGTAAACAGGCCTTCTATTTCTATCTCTTTGGATGAACTGGAATACTCTGCCCATTTCTTTAATTTGAGGGCTTTTTAAAAATCTCTATTCCAACATTTATGTAACAATGACTAAATCCATTAGCTGGCCAGTGGCATCCTTGTTCCTGAAATAGCATGACAATCTATTTTCAATAGACTCCCAGCTACCTAACTGATTTGACGACATAACAAAAATTGTAGGTTTGCTTTCCCAGGGATTTCAGGGGAGGGAGCAATGGAGCTAGAGATGCAAATACTTCTGATATTATTTGAGGATTAATATTACTAATATTACAAATTCTTATTTAGTTCTTAGGAATCACGTGATCCTAACAGTAAGACTGTGTAATTGAGTACAGGAATGAAGCAAAAAAAGATCTAATATAGCCATGGTTTTGCTTCCAGAAATGCCCAGCACTGCATATAATTTTCTTGTCCTTTGTATCTGCCATTTTCAGAGTTAAATGTGTGCTTCTACTTGTGATGGCAACCCCATAGCAACACCATCTGTTTATTCAAATTGATGTTTCCTTACAAGTGAAACGTGGTAGTTAAATATAGCTTGACAATTACCTGACATTTTCAGAGTTTAGTTGTTTTTCATTGCAGCATAGTAAAAAAAGCAAAACTGGAATTAATTTTGTTGTCAGACACTAACTATTGTAAATAATATTTTACAAAACCAAATATCACGATTTTTTGTGAAGAAATGCTCTTATCTCTCACATTCACCCAATCACCCATGACTTGCTTGCTGTGGGTGGCTGTATGATCTAGATAATTGAGTAAGGACTGAGAGTGGGAAGTATAAATTCATAAATGTCAAAGTGCGTAGACCAGCTTTGGTTAGCTTTGGAAAACACATACCATATTCTAGTATGTCATGGACTCAGTTTGACCCTCTATGTTTATTTGCATGAATGAGAACTGTGTTCATGTTACAGTTGTAGCTTTGCCCACTTGTAGGTGTAAGTTCACATGTCAAAGAATATCAATCAGCATGAGAGTAAATTTTTAGATCCCACCACCTCTTAAATTATTGCTGTGCGTAGGAGTTGGTTTAGCACTACTAGTCCTGAAAGACATGCCATAATTTCTAGGAACTTTAGGGTTTACTTTTCTGTTGGGCCTTTTTTTTCTCTTTAAGAATACTGTGTATTTCAGAGGCCTGCTTGCACACAGGAGTTCACATCCCTGTGTTTCAGTATCCAAACCCAGTCTAAGTCAGAGGAAGCTGCAGATGCTTGATAGAAATGTGTAATAGAAATATCTGTCCAAGCAAAGTTCCAGTCTCTGCCAAAACACATGGCAAGATAAACTGGCATAACCTTTAAATGATTAATGAAAAAACAATCTGGTACAGTCACTTCTAATAAATGACACAACAGCCTTAATCATAGCCAGAAGTGCACTTACTCTGTTTGAGCAGGAAAGTAAAACTATCACAAATATCAAGCTCTTCAGTCTTAGGTATGAATGTCTATTTTGGTTCTGTTTAGTGCACAGCTCAAAATGGGAATGTGGCCATTCTTCTCACTTCTACAGACTTCAGCATTGTAGGGAAGCAAGAGGAAAGAGAAAACAGGATAATTCCTTCTTAAATCCTACTACTCTGTGGCAAGCAGAGCGGCATTACTGAGAGTTGTTCCTGTCTCTGTTCCTTTGTTGAAGCTTTAGAGATACTATAAATTGTTAAAGCCTGCTATCAGAACAGCACAAACGCTGCCAGTGACAGCCAGTGGGGGCTTTTCTACTTGTCCTACTTAGGTGTATGGGAAGAGGCAGGGGAGAAGGCTGTAATGAAACTGTAAAACTTCAGTTCATCAACATGAAAGGAAAAGAGATGAAAATGAAATAAGAGGCATGAGTCATCAAATTGACATGCACCACTGGATTTAGCAGTCAGTATTGGTAGGGCTGCTGTAGGAAAACCTGTGGTATTTTTGGCTATTGCTGTCAATAGCTGTCAGAAGAGTTGGACTGAGCAAACTGAGATAAAAAGGAAGACTGTAATACAGAAGGGAAGTTTTAAAAAGCAACATATCTGCTTAATTAATTGCAGCCTACTTATATATTCATTAACTGCTATTATGAGTCAATCTTTCTTTGCTTCAGATTTCCATTCTGAAGTTAGAAGCTACAGAGCAAAGCAACTGTTCTCCAGCCACTTCTCAATACTGTTCTCCATTTTGTGTCACATTTTTATACCTCTCATTTAAATAATAAAGTACAATTTTGAGAAAAATTCCTAAGGGAGAAACAGGACTGGTGTTTATACAAGAAGACTGTGCTATAGTTGAGATTCATGCAGTCATAATCTGAGAGTGCTTTTAAATAAGCAACTATCTATTTATTAGCAACGTTATTAGAACTAGAATTGGGTGTGGGGAATAAGACTGGCCAAGTTGTAAACTTTTAAGCTGAGAAATGTGTTTATTCCTCCCCCTATCCCCAGTGTTGAAATAGCTGACTCTAAATCTTGTGGGGGTTTGTTTGTTTGTTTGGTTTGTTTGTTGTTGTTGTGGTTTTTTTTCTATTTCAAACTACTTTAAAATAAGGAAAATTGATTCAAACTACTTTAAAATAAGGAAATCCTATCATGGATTGCCTCAGATCAAGTTAAAGTTCATGTAACACTTTAGCCTGACATAGAAGTAACACAGGCTTTTCACATGAATAAGGAGAATACCATTTTAATAACTTGGTTTGGATAAAGTTCTCTCTTCCATCTTCTTTTCTTCAAATACAGTTTTTCTTCCCAGTTGTTATTCTCTTGCAAAATGTGCTTAAGCAGCCAGCACAGTATCTCAGAAAGGTCTATATAATAGTCTCAAGCCACTTACCTTTTAAAATATTTTTCTTCAGCACCAGTGGCTTGTTTACTTTGCATTTGCTGCTGTTAGGTTCCCTCACAGTGTTTTCAGCTGAGCCATGCTTAGAGATGACACAGGACTTTTCCTGGGTTGTTACAGAGTAGCATGTGCCTGAAGCAATCCTTCCATCCNCGTTCCTTCCCTCCTTCCTTCCTTCCTTCCTTCCTTCCCTCCTTCCTTCCTTCCTTCCTTCCTTCCTTCCCTCCTCTCTCCCTCCAATTAATATCTCAGTAAAGAGGCTGAAGAGACCATGAAGTGCTGCTTGTCCAAAGCAGAGCTGCCAGTATACATCTGAAGGCTATATTTTCTCTTTAATATTATTTGAATTTGCAGCTAAGAAATAAAACCAGAGAAGGGATGGGCTGAAGTCTGATGCATTTAAAATGAATTCCAGGCAGTTCAATTCCTTTAGCTTCAGCTGAATATGTCTTTTTTTCTAGAATGTTTACAAGAGGTTTTGTGTTATCGTATACCTTTCCTCTTGGTGATGCTTATAATGAAATTTACCTTGAAGCAGTTGTTTTGAAATCTGATCTGAATTGCCTGGAATTGGAAGAGTTTTGTCTCTCTGATGGTTATATATAAATGGGCCTAATTATCTGCTTTTAAAACGTTTTGGTGAGGTAGCTTTATGGTTTCTCCTATTTTTCTTTAGTTTAAACACCAAGAGGTGACCACCCTTGCTGATAACAAGAACTAGGATAAATGTGTTACATTGATTTTTTAAGATCACTGAGTCACATGGATATATGTTGAAATTGTTCTTTTTGTACCTGGACTTTGGCTTCCATACAGTTCTTGCAAAATGAGTGCCTTTGGTTTAACAGTAGGCTTATTGTGTGCTGCATATACGTATGTAGATGAATGAGGTTTCTTTTCTATTTCTACCTTTACCACAGTAAAAAAGAAGGAAATTGCAGGGTTTTAAAGCCTAATGCTCACCTCAGCATGATCTGTAGGGGGTTTTTGCACACAGTGCAAATGTAAGTCTGCTGAAATGACTGTTTGTCTTCCCACAATTTGAATATCTCACTAGCAAGTTGTGTCTAAAAATATAAAAATACCATAAATTGCTGGAATTAATTCATTATTAGGGTCTATTTCAGATTGGGATAGTGATGAAAGGAACTATTATCTAAATTTTACTCCTTCATGATTTACTGCAGAGAACAAACTCCCTGCAGGGAGATTGCACTGCTTCTGGTTTATGGGCAGAAGACACACAGCAAATAGAAGTGGCCCATAGGAAGCTCACAGGGGATCTGCTAGAGATAATTAGTGCATCTGTTTTCTCTTCCCAAATTCATCGTGGTACTAAACTGGCTGATGATTCTGTTTTGCTTGATAATTGTGAGGAAAGGTTATTTGATTAATGACAAGTTCAATCTTCCTCATTCAGACAGGTAAATTCATGTTACATTGAGAAGTGTAATGTGGATAGCAGGAAACAGATTGCTAAGAAATATTGGTTTTTCCTAATGCTTTGCCCTGAACAAAGGTTTATAAAATGTGTGAGCTGGAGTTAGGAGTGATGACCCCTGTGAGTCAAAGGAGGGTTTTTGTGAAACAGTGCAGCTGCCATACCTGGGAGGCTGATTTTTTTTTTGAGATGATGAGCTGTAATAGGTGAATGTTGTTTCATTGACTCTTAAAAAGTTTCATTTAATGAGTAAGAATTAATTCCATGCAAATCTGATTTCTCCCTTGTTCTTCTTTTAACTGTTAGAGAGGAGGAGGATGAAAATTTTACAAAACACTTTTTGCTTTAAGAGTAGAATTTCAGATGAGTTACATAATGTCCATGAAAACTGAGAGTGAAATGTTCTATTTTGACCTTCACAGTCATCTGATAAGTGTTTTACAGCCATTTCAATTTTGTCTTCTTAGTATCATTAAATTCTAGGGAACTAAGTCTAGTCAATTAAGATTTACTCACTACTTTAACTGAATTTCAAGTGTGATTTTGAAAAAGCTTTTGATGTTTTAATGCTGAATGTATTTTCAGAACAGAGAAAGCTCGTAGCTCTATTTCACATCCCAAAGAATATATTCTTTAAGCTTCTCTCTCTTAAGAGTACATTCTCTTGGATGCCTGCCTTAAACTACTTCTTCTTTTGTAAATAATATCTGGGTTGGAGTCTATCTTGATCACAGCATTCCTGGAAGTGAGTGTCAGTTTCTATAACCATGGAATATCCAGACCTGGAAGGGCCCCCAGGAATCTCTGCAGTGCAGCTCCTGGGGCACCCCAGCAATTCCACCCTGTGCCTGAGTGTGGGCTCCACATTTCTGAGCCTGAAAATTTTAGCTTGCTAACTATTGCTAGCTCCTTTCCCAAGGGAAAGCTGTCAACAGTTTCTCTTTTCAAAACATCTCTCTCCGTTTCTCAGCACAGGTTCAGCAAACAGTGTTCCCTTTGCCAGAACAACTGTCTCCAGGGGTTGTTTCCTATTCCTGAACCAATAGAGAGCAGTGTCAGTGCCATGGGCCAATAATAGACCTTTTTAGCGCAGCGTGTTCTAAAAGAAACTGTTGGAATTATAAATAAAGCCTTCTTTTCTCTTCTGATAACTATATGGAGTCAATCTATTTTGTGTCCTACTGTGACACCTGAGAGCGCTGGACTCTGCCGGGCTGGCGCTGTCCCCCTGCCCTGGGGAGCCTGTTCAGTGCCCAAGCACCTTCCGTGGGAAGAACCTTGCCCTAATGTCCACCTTAAACCTCCCTGGCACAGCTGCAGGGCTTTTCCTCCAGCCCTGTCGTGATCACCGCAGAGTAGAGGTCAGTGCCTGCCCTCCCTTTCCCCTCAGGAGAAGCTGTACATGCGGTGAGGGCTGCCCTCAGCCTCCTCCAGGCCCCACGGGCCCAGTGCCCTCAGCTGTGAGCTCGATATTTCTGAGCCTGAGAGAATTTCAGCTCGTTGACCATTGCCGGCTCCTTTCCCAAGGGAAAGCTGTCAACAGTTTCTCTTTTCAAAACATCTCTCTCCGTTTCTCAGCACAGGTTCAGCAAACAGTGTTCCCTTTGCCAGAACAACTGTCTCCAGAGGTTGTTTCCTATTCCTGAACCAATAGAGAGCAGTGTCAGTGCCATGGGCCAATAATAGACCTTTTTACACAGCGTGTTCTAAATGAAACTGTTGGAATTGAAAATAAAGCCTTCTTTCTCTTCTGACAACTCTATGGAGTCTTCGTGTCCTACTGTGACACTCAGCCGCTCCTCCTATGGCCTCCTCAGACCTCTCACCATCTTCGTAGCCTCCTCTGGACACTCTTGAAGAGCTCCATGTCTTTCTTATCCTCTGGTACCCAGAACTGCTCACAGGACTCGAGGTGACCACGTGAGTTGGAACAGACAGCTATCATTGGGGAATATTTTGGATTGGGAAGGAAGGGAGTGGTATTTAAGCCCTTTGCCCACACCTGAAGTTACCTTATAAACTTCATAGCAATTACTACTGATTAAAATTTCAAATTTCATGATTTTGTATAAGAAATAAAAAAGCCTGGGTGTAAGCACAGGTTTTAGTTGCCTGGTAATTTTACTATAAAATGACAATGTGTTATGGTAATTTTAACATTAGATAACATTAACTTTTAACATTAACTTTGATCAGCAAGCCGGACTAGCTACCTTCCTTCCAACCTTAATTTTTCTGTCACTTCTAGAACATTATCTGTGAGCTGACATGAGTAAAAGGGACTAAGGATGACTGAAGCAGTTATTTCTATTTATATCCAGTTAGGTTTTCATTTTAGTGTAATTTTTTTGAATTTGTTTTAGAGGCAGGAGAATGGAGAATCAATACAAGTCAACTCTAGGGAGTGTTTGAGTAGGAAGGGTTAAGGACGATCATTTTAACAGAGACGTTTCACCCGAGCCAAATAACTTTCTCTTATCTAGGGGAATAGCTATTCTAAGTCTGTTAAATATACATTAATGGTATTTTCATTGCTACTTCTATAAACATCAAAATATAGACAGAATTGGTCAAAATATTTTTTTAATGTTCTGCTCTTCTTAACCTTAAGAGATTTCTTTTATAATAATAAGTAGTTTGCACTTAATTATCAGCATCAAAACAATGAAATAAAGAATTCCTGATGTCCAGTGCATGAGCTGTAGGGAACAGATTGCTCGGATGCCTTCTGTAGAAGATGATGTTTATGCTTTCTTTTTCCCTCTGAGGTTCAGCAGAGCAAGACAGCCTTTATGACACTTACTGGATAGGTTTAATTAGGCCATTTGAGGCACTTTGGATCAAAGTAAGAGAAGAAAGAACCTCTAACTGCAGGTCAAATTTCTCAGTCCCAAAGGCGACTGGAACACTTTCTGTAGACAATTGTGAGAATTAGAGCATACTATAATTTTAAAGGCTATTTTTTTTCCTTACAAGACAGGCTTAATCTTTTTGCTGAGGGCAGGGAAAGAAAGAATGCTGGTTCAGAAATAGAACTCTTGTTGAAGGTATGTTGTGGTGTGTCTCATGGGCTGATTTCAGTCTTCCTGCAGGGTTCCCACTTGGTATGTAAGATACATAGTGGTTAAAATCTAGTTATAAACCACATTGTGTTATGTCTCTTTGTTTAAAAGCAAGGGGAGAGTGCCTCTGACCCATCTACTAGAATAATGTGTGAAGTGTGTTTAGGTGTTTATCCTGTGCCACGTGCTTTCTGCTCTTCAGGCTGTGAGCAATGTGCTGGTAAATCTCAGAGGAGTAACAGTCCCAGAAACAGAAAAGGCAAAATTAGGAAAGGTAAACTCTACAGGAAGCTGATTTCATTCCATTCTGTAGTGCATTAACTGCAGCAGAATAATGATCTCTGGAAATAAATTGTGTCCCTGTGGACAGCTCCAACCTACGTCTCCAGACCTGTGTGCACCACAGTGAGACACTTGCACCATATGTGCAGGGGTAAACCAGCATATGTGTAATGGGAAATGTTTAATGTTTGGTGATAGTCCCTATTTAAAATTGGTGAAAATTAGCTTTATCATATTTTACTGCAGACTACAGAAAATAATGGAATGAGCAACAAAAATTACTTTTGGCTCAGTTCCAGGACAGCCTGGAGATGATGCAAACAATCACTCTGCATGAAATAGGGCATGGTGGACTGTGTCCACCACAGATGTTGACAGAGCAAACTGGTTAAGTCTTGTTTTATTTTGGTTTATAGAAGTTACTATGGAGGAAAAAAAAAAAATACTTATGCTACCCAAGATCATTTTGAGGATATTCAGCTGTCGAATCCAGGCTCATGAAGAACAGCTGTGCATTGCTGTATATAGGAGTAAGAAGGCAATATCCGTGCATGACAGTGGAGAGGAAAAAACCCCAAACAAAAACACACAACAGACATTTCTGTCACTCTGCTATCTCTGTTCTACCTGTGTGTATACATATTTTGGTTAAATTATAAAATTTTCAGGCCTGCCAGTGCAAGTTCTGGCTACAGTTACGTGAAAGAATTCTAGTTGATGGCAAAAATATATTTGCCCAAAGAAAGTTTTATTTTAAATGAAGTCAGTCTTAAGAGATGTTGACAGAATGAAATCACCAAAATGAATGCATGTCCAGTTACTTTCAATGAAGTGTCATCTATCAGAGCAGTGTAAATCAGGGGATCTCTGAGAGAAAACCTTCTTGAATTACACAAGGACCATTTTCATGAAAATCTGTAGAGGGGCAGTACGCTCTTCTGTAATAAATACAGATCCCCGAATTTTATACGTATTCATCTGAGAACTTAATCTTGTGTTGTATGAGGCTTTTGCTGTTGACTTCCCCACAGTCAGTATCAGCCATGTGCCTCTTGCCCTTAGTCACTCATGTCTCAAAGGTCCTGCCTTGTGTCTGAGGGCAATCCATCTTGAGTGCCATCTTTTAGAAAATTAATTTTTTATTATGTTTCTTTTCATTTGTTTTCCCTCTGTGTGTTACTTGCTTTTCTTCTATCCCATCAGCAGAGAGATGAGTTTTGGTTTTGGCACAGGAATGTTTTTAGTGGCTGCTGTGGGAAGATCAGATGTAGTCTTTCAGTTTAGGCTGATCTGCAGGAGGAGAGAAACTTGGATATGTGACTGTCCTTCTGCCTTTTCCTTCCTTTCTGATTCTCAAAACACCCTGAATGCATCCTGAGCTTCTCCCACAATTTGAATAGTGAAATGTGAAGACTTGGTACTCTTGTCCAGATTTTCATTCTGCATGAGAACCCTGATTGGAGCTGGAGCCTGGGCTGTGGCTCATTTGGGAGTATTTCGCATACCCAAAGTGTACATGCAAGTAAAGCCTCTGGCTTTGAGAGCAGTGTCTCCAGGAAGCATCCAGCCTCCGGAACATGTGCTTGGCAAAGTTCTGCACATTGCAAACCCTGAAACTGCTGCATGTGAGCTTCTCCTGTCATTAAACCCTGGAGTGACGTGTGGTGTCCACCCATCTGCCCAGGGATTCCTCCTGTCATTAAATCCTGGAGTGATGTGTGGCATCCACCCATCTGCCCAGGAAGTGCTTGTTCACCCAGTAGTGTCACAAAATTACTGTGGTGAGTCATAGCTAAGTGTCCTGAGGTAAACTCCAGCCATGCAGTGTGCTCTGTGCTCCCTTCAAATTGAAAACCCACAGCCCAAATCAGCACTAATGGGGTAACTGTTGAAAACTCACTTCTTCGGAGGATAAAATCTTATCTCAGATTCACAGACCCTCTCTTATTTAAGAATGTCTGCATTATGTGTACAAGCAAACTGGATGAGTTCTATGGTGTTCTGATTAAACATCCTTTCTATCAGCAAACCTCTGATGGGTCTTAACTCAGCTCTTTTCCTGGAGAGAAGGAAAAAGCCCTAACTATTTAATTAGGTCTTCTGTACTCTCAGCCAAAGCTGATTCTTTTTTCCTGAGATTTTTTCTTCTAGGTAACACTTCCAGTAAATTCTGTTGGTAGAAGCTGCCCACTTTTCATAGTCTATACATGTGAGCTAAGTTCTACTGGATTTGGTAGCACTGGACAGTGTGGAAAACTGGCCTGACATAGGGGATGGGGCTAATGCTGCAGAATCTTTTGCTCAAATGTATTCTCTGGTTGCTTTTAGTCAGCCTGTGGCCTGTTCCTGCTGGAGGAGAAGGGAATAAGAACTGAGAAATGCAAGAGCAGTAATAAAGACTCAGGATTTTCCCTCTTACTGTCCAGCTTCTGAACTGAACCAGAGAACTGGATAAATGAGTTATTTTCAGCCTGGAGTAAATCCCACAGTAATGACTGGCCTTAGAAAGCATCCTGCCCTTCTGTGTTTTGAGATGCACGTCAGGGTTTTTTTAAGAAACAGGTTTGTGTCCTTTGATATAAAGAACTTCCTGCTTGCTGTTTCTATCCATTAAAACCTTCCTTCCCTCCCCAGGGGCGAGTAATAGCCCTGTGCTGAGTCAGAGGGTAAACATGGACTTGTAATCGAGGTGTTAGCAGCTAAGTGCTGGTCTAGTAACTGCCGGTTAGTACTATATCATTCATTTGCAATTTTTTAATTTTCTATTTTTAAATGTCAGGGAGGAGCAGGGGAGTGATGATTTTTATTTTTCCCTTTTATTTTGGGGAAAGAACTGAGCAGGAACATAAAGGCTGATTTAGGACTGGTTACCACTGAAGAGTGGTTTTACAGCATCTCTTACCTGAATAATACTTTTTACTGTGGTTTTGAGTTTTGTGGGGTGAAGCAAGAAACATTCCTTTACAGGCTGAAATGTGTTTCATTCTGCCATGGTTTTATACCTTGAGCTAACAGTTGCAAAACTAGCTCTATGTACACCTAATTTTGTACTTCCAAGGTTACCTTCCTTCTCTAACCGATGGGAAGAAGAGCAAACCTGCTATTGCAGTAGATGAGTTCATGATTGGTATGGTTGGTAATTAACTTGTTTGTTTCTCTGTGGGCAAATTTTCCACTGTATTTAAAATATTGGGGTTTTTTTTCTGTTGTCTTATAGTTCCTGTAAAAACCACTGCTGTTCATGTGACATGGGACTGAGACGTTTCATTGCTTTAGAGTGCACATCCATTAGTAATTGTCAGTCACTTGTGTTGTCACAAACCTGCATAGGCCAGGTTTCTGTGCTGATCCTCAGCTGTTCTTGGAAGGCTCTTCCAGAAATCCCATTCTCTGCCAGGCTCCGCTGACCTACATGCATCACGCAGGTTGTGCTCGGGTTCTTCTGCTCTGCCGTGGCATCGCGGTGCTTCCCAACAGCCCCAGCCTCGTGTGCATGTGGAGGGGGTTGAGATACGTGGCAGATGCTCCAGGAAGGGATAAAGCATTTCCATGTCTTCTGCCAATCTATCCTTCACACTTCTTAGTTGTAAGTCTTTGCTGCAGAATCTGGTGATGAGACATCCCTGCAGGTAATGTTTCCAGGGAGCTGTTCTTTCATTTTCAGTTGCATTCATCAGGAAGGGTGAGCCTGGGAAGCTTTAACACAGGCATGTACTGTGCCATTGCCATTACTCAAATGTGAGGTGTTCTGTGGTTTTTCATTTGGAACTTTCTCAGCCAGTGCTTTTTTTCCTCCTGCAGAGTTAAGAAACACAGTATTTTGCAGCTAGTGGAAATGCAATCATTTATATTTAAGTGTTTGCAGCAACAGGCTGGCCTTCTTTAATACTCAACAGAGAGTGGTAGGATTAGGTTTGGGAGCCCTCTGAAGGTTCTGTGACTGTATAATGAGTGCAGGCTTCTAATCTGGACACCTGTATGAGATGGCTCCTGTTTAGATGGCACCAATGGTCTCTGAAGAGATTGTGCGTGTGGTTAACCCTGTATCCATCCATGGCAGAAACCTGAATGAACTCCAGATAGCCTCATTCCCATGCTCTGAAGCAGAGGATTCCTAGGAAATGGGATTGCTCCCTGTAGCCCCTTTTTTCCAAAGGCAGGCTTTCAATTCTCTTCTGTGCCACGCCTTCATTTAATAGCAGTGTGTTCTCTCATGTTCTTCAGTGAATCAGTGTTGAAAACTTCTATTCCGTCCATCTAGGTTGAGAAATCAGATAATCTTTTTGCAACAATGTTCACAATGGGCCAGCTTTCCTCTCAATGTGTTTGGTAACCTCAGTAATGTAGCAGGAGCTGCATGTGCATGCAGGGAGTAATGGGCTCCAAAATCCCTATGACAACTGCTAATTCAGTGTGACCAATGTATAAGTTCTGCTTCAAGTCTGAAGCAGTCTTTGGACCATTAAGTTAGTCATACAGCCATGCTTAGAATGGCCTTTTTGCAAATCCAAATAATGATGTAAAAATTTTAGCATGATTGTGTTTGGTTGGTTAGGAATTTTAAAAAACCTAAGGTAGTAGTAAACAGTTCAGGTTTATGCTCCATTTGCTAGAATTGAATGTGTAAACTGTGTATATTCACTTTAACTAAAGCAACTAAATATTGATCAAAATTTCTAGCTTTTAAGACTACATGCTGATGGAGACCTTTGAAGATTTCTTAGTAGAAAAAAAATATTTGTTCCAAGTTGTATCACACAGAAGGCAACATGTTCCATTAGGCCCTTTGGTGTGCTTGTGCAATGGGAGCAGCAAACTTTTTCCTGGCAGGAATAACCATAAGTAGTATTTTAACAGTTCATAGTGTTTTTCTTTCATGGGGCAGTAAGGTATCTTCTCTTATGAGCCAATAGATGAAAATATTCCTTAATAATGTCCTTCCTATGTACATTTTGGTGAGAATTGGGTGCCTAATGTCATTAGGCAATACTGAGAATTCCCAAGTTGTCTGCTTGTCCAGGCTTTGTTTTAATCTCTTGATCCCAGATGTGTTGAGAATTTGAGCTCCAGGGGCAGTTAATGTGTTAAAAGGGAAGGGGAAGTATTATAATTTCAGTCACTGGGGTTCATTTTAATAACATGCTCCTTTGGCTTTCCCCACTGAGTATAATAAAAGCCCACCACTGGTGTCCTATTAATGGTATAGCTTGTAGTGTCTCTTCACCTAAAAATCTTTTCTTTCTTTACATCTGAGTCTTTTCAGCTTCTGCTCATAGATTGCATTTTCAGGCTGAACACAATAATCCAGCATAAAATTTACCTTTCTGTAGTAAAATATTTGACATTGCTATTACCTTTGAAAGACAATGTTTTCTTTGCTCTTTCCAAGGCTCTTGCAAACTGAGCAGAATGTATCTCCCACTTTTAATTCTTAGGACTTTGTAAAAGCTGTTAGTTATTAAAATTTGTAATTTGTTTCTTTTCAAACCATTTGTCACAAGTCTGCTAATGGGTTCTATTATTTTTGGAACAGTATTGCTGTGCCTTTGCATAGATGTGAAAAATATATTATGATCTTCCAATTCAGCAGGAGTCAGGAATGTGCAGGGATGTTCTTTCACTCCTGTTGGTTTATCTGGCAAATGAACAAGTTCCCTGTTTCACAGTAATATGGTAATGCAAGGGTAATGGTCTATTAAAGAAAGCTGAGATGATCCTCATTACTGGATTATTGTCCATATTCAGAATTGACTGTTCCGAGTGCTCCGCCGCAGCACATAAGCAGTTATCTTCTTCTACAAGTTCTAAAGTTTGTACTGAAAGACCTCTCTGTCCATGGAGATCCACTGGATTAGGAAGTTTACTCCACTCTTGAAATATCAGCCAAAAGTGTGGTCACTCTCACAAAGCAAAACTTTCCCACATTATTTCTAAATCAGGAATACTTCTTGTGTTCCTTATGCATGTAGTGCTGACCTTTTAGCCATTCAACTTGATTTAGAAATAAGAAATAAAAAAATCTAAATTGGAATGTCATGTCACCTTTGTTTGTGACAATTTCTAGATCTACTTTACGGTAAACTGCAAAGGCATTGCAGATTTGCTGCAAGTTTCAGTGGAGAAGTGTCATGCTGTGGTGAATCTGTTCTGTACCAGGTTTCACTGCACAATCAACTCCAAAACACCTGTAGAACAAATCTTCTTGCATGCTGCATAAAAAACGTGTTGTTAATTGTGTGGGTGGCATTTGTCAGTCTGCTTGTGAGTGTCAGGAACCATACTGTATTATTTTTAAAGTCTCTGAAGGCCGATAACAATCTGTCTTTAACTGTAAAATAGTAATCTGATGTAATGACGGGAGAAATGAACTTCCCAGCTGACCTGACAGAAAAATGTGTTCTTGTTGAGTAGATATTTACAGAGTCAACAAGTCATAAAAGCAATTGGCTGGCAAGAAATGCTGCTGATTTCAGTGACAATAATAATAATATCTTTAAAAATGAAATTAATTAGGAAATAACATCTTCTTGATCCCAGTCTCACAGGTCAGGAGGAAGAAGAGGTAACCAGTCTGATTTCTTGCCCTGCCCTATTCTGTCCTGGCCTGCAGTGTATCTGCTTTAAACAGTGCAGGATTGAGCAGCAAAAATTCTGATGATTTGATTTCTACAAACAGAAAGAGGGGAAGCAGCAATTCATAGTAACCCTAGTTTTATGTACTACTAGCTACAACTACTCAAAACCAGTTAAAAAATAGTCATACCCCTCCTTCCTAGTTCAAGGTAAATATTTGGAACTATTCATAATGTGAGTGTGTCCTTGCCTTTCAACTGGCCTCCTTGTGTCTGTGGTTTTATTTATTTAAAGCTTTAATTTATATCTACAGTTGAAGATTTTCCCTAAGCCTTCAAGGAAATATTTTTCTGTGGAGATTGTATGTTAAAATAGAATAGTGCTTCTTATTAAGAGGTATTTCATTAGAAACTGTTTCGGGTGCTACACACTTACCATCAAAGTATCACTAAGGGCTATTTCTCATGTAGCAACCATAAAAGATGACTAGAGGAGTTTCTCTTCTTGGGGATAGTTGACTGTGTCTTCACTTAATTAGACAAAGCTAGAGTTTCTGAAAAACTCTCTGTTGGACTCTGTGCATAAATATCTCTTTCTCTTAGTATGCAAGATGCAACTGTTGTCTGTCCATTTGCATCTATTCTCTAATGATCTTGCAAAAGGGTATCAGCAGAAAAAAAGAGCTCTGTATGTTGTGCTGACCATTTATATTCAGTATCAGTCGCAATGAAAAGGGATCCAATTTGCATTTTTGTTGGATCTGGTTTAAATTGTGGTATATAACTTGTCTTTAGCAGCTTTGCCCCAGTTTCCATGTTTTCTGAAGGGGGAGATTAAAATGTATGCTTCATTATATTAAAGACAAAAGACACAGAATAAAAACAAAGTTGTTTTAGAAAGGCAAAATACCTAACAGACCAATGAAGCCTGATTAGATACCTTATTCTACTGTTTTATTTGGTTATATATGTATATGTATTTACATCCTTTTTGTTAGCTTCAGCACATCTGTGGTCCTCTAAACTTCCTGCATTCAGTGAGGTGTAGAAATGTGGACAGGCTAAAGAAAAATATATGATGGATGAAGAAAACATAGAAGTATGGCAAGGAGATATACAGCAAAGGCTAGGTGGGAAACCTCCTTCCCCAAGCTGAGGATTCAGCAGATTTTCATTTAAGCTCATTTTATCCGCTAAATGTTATGAATTCTGTGTTTTTATAATTTTCTACAAAATAGCTCTTTCCCGTGGAAATTGGGAAGTATGCTGTTGGACTGGATTTATGTCATCAGACATGAGGGTGGTCAGGCCCTGGCACACGTTACCCAGGGGATCTGTGGCTGCCTCATCCCTGGAAGTGTCCAAGGCCAGGTTGGATGGCGCTTGGAGCAGCTTGGCAGAGGGTTGGAACTGGATGACCTTTAAAGTCCCTTCCAACCCAAACTATTCTGTGATACCAGATCATTTTCCCCACAACAGAAACCTTTCCACTTCCACAGTCATGTTATGCTGAAAGTCACCCAACCCCCGGGACCAATGAGCAGAGTCAAACATTGGTTTTGACAATACTGCATTCATTTCATCCCCCTGTGTCTGTGTGTGGTCACAGAAAAGGTACAACAGATTTTGCAGGGAGTGCCAGTCATAGCACGCTTCCCTCCTCTTGCAGCCCGGGAATTTAAGGTCTCTGAATGACTTGGTGATCTCTGGGTTCCTGATCCTTGTGGACTACTGCACACCTGCTTTCTAATTTGAAGAGGAGGAAGATGCTCAGATGGCACATTGCAGTATTTGTTGCATCTCTTTGGTCTAGAGAATTTTGTTTCTTGAATCTGTTCACATTGCTGTTTTTGGAGATACTACCATTTCCTTGGAGGCAGAATATAATGGTCCTGAAGTATACTTCACCTAAATCCAGCATCTCTGCATTTTCAAACTTCATCTGGGACTTTGTTAGAAACATGTTTGTTTTCGCATAATGGTGGCATAAACCTAAATTTTGCTTGTAGGAAGAAAAGATGAAGAATGTGGAACTTTCAGGCCTCAAAGGATAGCCTCTTCTTGCACGGCTCTTCTCACTGGTTGGGAATCACATCGGACGATCTGTATAGACAGTCACATCAAGGAAATGAAAAAAGTATGTCTTTCTGTAATTATGGTTCTTTTTTGAGCGTGTTATCCATACATTTCACAATTTATTTTTCTTTACCACATTTCAAGAATGCTGGACTTTGCAACGGTGAAGAAACCAAGGAACTGTTCTGCTCATGGGTTTTTTGGTTTTTGAAGTAATCTTCAATCATGAGCATAAAGAATTTGTCTAAGGAGAACAGAGAATATGAGTGTTCATTTTATGCAGGCCCAAAACAGTATTGGACAAAACTGTTTTGGTTTTTGCCTGTCATGGTTTGCCAAAAGCTAACAGCTCAGTGCATTTACAGCAAAGGGTTTATAGGTACAACAGTTGGGAACTTTTTCAAATGTTTGTTTCCTGTCCTTCACATTAGCTACAGAAAGAAATATTTTTCAAAGGTAAGATGAGATTCTTTTGAGGGTTTCAGTGGTATTCTAAACTGATCTTGGGGTGCTATCAGAGAACTAGATCTGGTTTTCTTCCCTAACCATCAACCCTCACTTGCTTATAATATGAAAATGCATATCTGCAAACTGTCTTCACGTGTCACCAAAGGTACTTTTCAGGTGTGCTGGTGCAAAATGCATGACATTGCTTACAGCTGGGGTTTCTTAATGACACAGGGTTGCTGTGTCTGTCACTGATTGCACATCACCTGTAGTAGACTGATTTCAGGTGAGAATTCTTGGTGTTTCTAGATAAGGAGGCCTTTCTTGAATAGGAACAGGTACACCTGTGATTTTTTTTTTCCCCTTTGATCCCACATATTTTGCCTTGTTCTTAGTCTTGCATGTTTCTGGTTTTGTCCTAGTTAGTGAAAAAAATGGAGCGCTTAGTTCTAGAGTCGTACTCCTTAATCCTTTTCAACTCTGATGTTGTTGGAAGAGTAACAGTGAAAGACTGCTTTGGTGTGGGGGAGGCAGGTTTAACCGAGGGAGACAGAACACACCTGTGCGCACACTGGAACAGCTGGAACCAGCTCAGCTGAGAAGTTACGGTAGCCTGGAGTAGACTTTCGTGTCGAAACAGAAGGCACACTAAAGCAGTAACTTATTATAACGTACCCCACTTTGCAGTGGGCAAAAGGGGGCATGGTGATTTCCACAACGGAGATGGAAGCGGAAAGGCAGCAACGCTTCCCATCTCCCCCTGCCGCGGGACATCGCGGGGCGGAGGAGCGCTCCCGGCCGTGCTTCGCCAGCACCG
>WBMY01005916.1:1246815-1288827 GCA_013397315.1 Donacobius atricapilla
CGCTGCGGCTCCTGTGCCCTGAAGGAGCCGCGGGCGGACAGCCCGGGGCAGCGCCCTCGGCCGCAGCTCCGAAACGCCCCGGCTTGTGGTGGCGGGGATGCGGGTAGGGCTCTGCCCCCGCCCCGTCTCCGCCGGCTCATTGATGAGCTCCGGCAAGGGCTTCTGCATTGCAGACTCGCTTCGCTCCTGCATTCGCGGCTTCAGCCCGTACCGGGAGCCTGTTCCCTGGCCGGCTGGCTCGGTGCTGCTTGGGCAAGAGGCCGATTCGGGCAGGTGGTATATCCTTCTGTGTTTCTTGGACCATGTCAGGACATTTGGGGGGATTGACCTCATTCGATAACTATTAGATGTACGTAGGATATTTGTTCTCCTTCTAAAACAGCTACAAAAGGGCATCTGCCTGGATTTGTGTGAATAATGCTCATTAGGAGTTCACTGCGTGCAATATAGTGCAGTGAGATATAATGTGCATATAAAACATAATGCAGGGAGGCACACGACCTTACATAATCTAAATTTAAAAAGCTCACTACCCCTACGCTTAGCCTGGAGGTTGTAGGAATATGTCTGTTCTAGGCGCTTTCTGGAGACTCGTTCAGTAGCTAGCTGACACAAAGATGCAGCATGCCCTATGAGCCAGTGCTGAAAATAAAAGAATAAATTGTTGACTACTTTTGCTGTAGTTCTGTGACAGTAAGTTCCTGGTTGCTGCTCAGTGTCTTGCACACACAGTGATATTCATGGCTACATGGGCATCCACAGCTCCCACAGCCAGAGGGAATGGTCTCTTCCCTTGTCCCTTGCATGTGCCTTTAAATTGACCAGCTAAAGCACTGTCATATTATAATGAACTCTTGAGGCTTCTCTTCCTAGGCCTGAATAGTGCTGCATTTTCTAGCATATGGATATAAATTTAATGTAAGCAGAAAGAAACCTTTCACACTTTTCATTTGACCTTCACCATCTCAAATACTCAAAGCTGATGATCAGGGAAAGTATTTTGGAAAGGCCTGGTTTAAAATATGTTGCTGGCTGTAAAGTAAGCAACCCATACCATATCTAGGATGACACACAGTTGCTGTTCTGAGCTCTGTATCAAAGGGAACTAATGTCTGATAAATTTGGCCCACATTTTATTTTAACTCAGTCCTTACAGATGACATTGACTTTAATAAAGGTTGCTATGGCACAGATTTAAAGCAAATTGTATTAAGCTTCTGGAATTGAAACTGCTGTTGATAGGGAAAGTGTTGGTTTTTTATTTACAATCTGTTATTAAAATATGAGTGTGTTAGCTGTTGAGGCTGGATCTGGCTGTGTTTTCTGCTGTTGATGTGAATTGACTAAATGGTCTCCTTTCTATGGATGGAGGCCAGATTTTTCCCTGGTATGACTGTGCTTGCTCACACAGGGGCAAGCTAGACTTTTCCCATTTGAATGTGGAATCTAGATGAGTATCAGTACCTCCCAGCCTCTGGAACACTTTCTATTACAAGGCTGTGTGCTTTTGCTGAAGCTGTAGCATCGGTGTGGAGTACAGAACCTCTGTGGGCTGTGCGTGCCCACACAGCAGCAATCGCGGTATGACATGGGCTAGCAACGGCATCTTTGTGAGTCTGCATCTTTTGTGGTACTACGTTTTCATGTCTGTAGTTTTTACAAGAAACTCAGTCATCTTCTGGACAGCTTAATTCAGGTATAATATAACGACAGTTAAGGGAATGAGGCTGGGTAGGGATCAGGTCTTATAGAGCTGTATTTTTGTGTATGTATAGTGCAAAAGTAATTGATTGCTTAATCATAATGTACCTGGTTTTGGAAGAGGTTGGTTTGTTCCTTTATGTTTTTGCTTTTTGTTGTTTTTTTTTTTTCCAATGGATTCTAGAAGATTTTAATCTTGGTTTAATCAATACAAATTCATGTAATGGTGATGGTGGCTGGATGTTACAGACCCAAGGAAGCGTGTAATGAGCAGGTAGAAAGGTACTTAGTCCTTCCCTAGTAAGCCTAACTCTGCATCTTTCACTGCCCTGGCACATCTCTCTTATTGTCATGTTGGCAGACTCAGCAAAAAGGCCCCTGAGAGAATGGGACTCCAGGTAAGGAATTCCACAGAGCTGCACACAAGCAGGCTGTGGACACTGGCTGATGTTACCTGTGCAACCATCCTGCTAATTGTTGATGTTGTTGTCCTTCGTGTTACTTAGATAAAAATTAGGGAATCTATGTTTTAACCAGTAATGTACATAGAACATCTAATTTAAATTAAAGCAGTATGTTTTAAATATAATCCCTGTGGTGTTTTCAGATCATTTAGAGTCTTGTACAAGTTCATTGGTATTATATCTATGTTATCTGGGGGGAAAGAGTGATTTTATTAAACCTGTTATATACCGCATTAACTCAAGAATTTAAAAAATGTGTATATCATTGTGCTTTCACATACTGTTATTTTGCCTGTTACTGCCTTTAGACACAGTAACCGTCTCTAGTCTTCATGGGAGGAGAAGAACGCTGGCAAGGCATAATTATATATTGAGTTATACAGGAGAGAAAGTTGGACCTGAGGGAAGGAAAGGACTAAGGGAACCTGCAGAATGTTTGTTTCCAGATAGTCTGCACCTCATATCTTGCATTTTTTAATGAAGTCTCCTTCTGTTTAATATTTTCTGTATTTCAAAAACACAATGAAATCTGAAGCTCCTTTTGACTCAAATTTTGTGAGATACCTTGGGATTCATATTAAGCAATTCATATTAAGCAAACTTTTAATTAAGCAAATACTAAGCTTAAAATACCAGGTGCAACTATTATTAAATTGAGGACTGAAATAGAAAAGGCTTTGTTGTTATTGTTGTTGATTTTGTATTCTACTGGTTCATTTATCATTGATATGACTATACAAGCATTCGTAGATATTTAGACTAAAGCATGGAGCTAAATGGTATGTGGACCTTCTAAACAAATGAGTCAGGTTGCCTTAATCAAAAAAACCGGGAGATTTACCTGGCTGCTTAGATGGACTGAAAATTCAGCTGTATAGACTTAAACAAAAGTCGTTTACCAGTTGAGGTGTGGTACAAATATTGCATGGATATTATACTATATATAACTGTATATATTATGCATATATAAATATGCATTTTCCTGTATTTATTTATTGTTGTTTTTCTAAGGCAAAGCATGACACAGAACAGAGAAGTTGAGTAAGATGGCAGAACTGGTCTCAAATCCTAGGTGGTAATCGATTGGGTTTATTTTAAGGGCAGATTAGTTATAATATACATGTAAGTGTAACAGTACAACGGCTTCACTGTCAAATATTTTCTAGACTTTTTTGTTGTTGTCCTTCCCCAAGGAAGGAAAAATTGTACATCTGACACGCATGGAGGTACTGAAGATATGAGAGACTTGACTTACTGTGCTGTTTTCATATTGTTCTCCTAACATCACTGATTCTGTGATTTTTTTTCTGAGTTTAAGTAGTTTAAAAAGACAAAGCTAATTGTGATGTATTTCAAGTCTCATTCTCAGTTTACTTAAGTTTCTTGTTCTTCTATTTGAGGTTGGTGTTGTCTATTTTAGGATGCTGTTATACCAGTGATTCGTAGTCGTAGTGTTTCACTTTGGATTATTGACATTATTTGTATTTATTTAATATCTCTTGGATGGACCCTTTGAAAAGCTTTAGGTTTGAAATAGAGAATTTGTTCAGCTTGCTTATTATTTTTTATTAAAAGGGTTTATAAATACATTTATTTAGAGTATCTCAGCCTTTTGAAATACACTTCCAGTAAAAAAAAAAAAAAAACAAAAAAACCAGAAATCTCAAGGCAGAAGTATGAATTTGCTCTAAATTAGTTTGAAAATGTATTTTCTTATGTATTTTATCAATGACATGAAGGATTGCTGTTGCTGGAAGTATTTTTCAATACTTGCAGGGCATTTTTCAGACTGAGCGTATACTTCATGATATATTTAGTAAGATTAGAATGCTTCCCGTTGTACATTGAAAATTCCTTTGGTCAGAACCCTGAGTTTTGCTGCTCTCTGCTCATGATTTCAGTCTTGTATGCAATGCATCAATTCAGCCTGTACACAGAACAAAGTAGGGGGGGTTTGTACAAAGGGTAAAGTAGCTATTTTTATCTGTCAGTGTTTTGCAGATGCTCAGTTCTCTACAGTGATTTTTTTTTTCACTTGCACGTTCCCTTAGGATCTGCTGAGTAATCATTTGCATTGAGTAGTTAATCAAAGGAGGGGCAAAACCCATGTAGAAACTGAGCAAGCTGTGGAAGAATTTTGTTTCTCATTTTGGTCGCAGTGGTTATATTTCCACTATTGTTTTCAGAATTAGCGTAAGGAACACTGAGAACTTGTTCTTTAATTAGATGTTTGAAATATCACATTTCTAATCCTGGTGTCTGCTGACATTAGTGGCCTTGGTCCTATGGAAATGTACAAAGTGGTGACTGCTGCGTGTGACCAGGAGATGTAATGCTGTGATGTTATCAGAAATGTGTTTGAATGCCTTTGATTAAAATGGCTAGCTGCCATGGTGATAGTGCCATAGAAACTGGTAAAATAATCAGTGCCTATTAGGAAATCTGAATGAAAAATTCTTCTCTAGTTTTATGTCTTTTATGTTTCAGCACCTAAACAGGAATGGAACTGCTGATGTTATATTCCTGATTGAAAAACATACTGAATGAATTCCTTTCTATTACACAGCAGACGGGGCTCAGGTTGTTGTATTGGTACTGCTGAAACATTAAATGCACGAGTGGCTGACAATTCAGTCATCCCACAGATGACTTCTAGTCCCAAGAACAAGGGCACTGGGGTAGGAGACCTTTCTTACAGAGCTGATATTTGTTGTTCAAACACTTTACTTTTTTCTGTTGTATTTCCTTTCTAAATAGTACAGTAAGTATCATTTCCTTCAAAAGCACTCTTCAAGCAAAGAAGGGCTGCTACTGTGTCCCATAGCCAGTGTCTACACAGACACAATACAGTAGTGAAAGAACTTTCATTTGGGAGCCTGACTTTGTAAAGGGGTTTGTCTGTCTCGAACTACGCAAATCTTGAGTACAGGAATGCCAAATAACATCACAGAACACTAATATCTTTACTGGCTTAGCTTTTCTCATCTCTTTTGAGATCTACTCTAACAAGAAACAAAGTGCAAGAAACGGTACTTGGCTAATGTTGCTCTGTCTCTGGCTGGAATGAGTCATTTCACTGTTACTGATTAGAGACTCTGTAGGGTACTAACAACCTGTAGGATACTGCTAAGCAAGGACATGGGGGGATGAACCCAGATGTATCTGTCTAGCTATATACTGATTAAATTTCTGCGCAAACACTTACATTGCCTGCTAAGTTTCTGAGGCAGTGCAAAGGAGCTTTTATTCTGTGCTGAATAGTTTTCCCTCTTAGCGCTGAGGTCAGTGTAAAGGACAATTGCTTGATGGTGCAGAACTTGAGTTTATTGTCTAGATTCACCCTGTGCGAAGCAGCAGACAGTAGCAGTAAGCACAGACTATCCAGCTGTACACTTAGATACAGAGATGATAACACACTTTCTCTAATCAGAATAACATAATTACCTGAGAACAGAATCCAGACCAAAGCATTGCAGATGGATGTGCCAGGTACAGTTCCAGATCTGTCATCTCTTACCACTTGCCCATCTCTTACCTGAGAATATCTAATACCCCAGTAGCTTCTATTTTAAGTGTTAGAGCTGTTCCATTGTCAATTCTCATGAAGAGGAGGACGTACAGGTGTATTAAGTAACATTATGGTAATGAGACAGGATTGTTTTAGTGTAAATAAAGTATTGATTTAGCAAACTATAATTAAGTGTGAAGCAATGAAATCACTTCAATGTCCCTCTAAATAACTCTTTACGTCTTTGTCTCTGGAAGAGTACAAGTGGTTTAAAGGAAAGGCAGATTTAGGTAATTTCAGCAGAAAGAATGACAGAATATACAACCTGTAGATAAAGTTCACATATAGGAAAGATTCAGATTGTACGGTGTGTTCATCTGCTCTGCCAAGTACAGCTGGAGACAAGCTTCCCTTCAGAACAAATTAACAGAAGAAACACATAATGGAGAAAGCCACAAGGATAAGGTTAAATAAAATCAAATTGATACACTGTTTGCACTCTGCTAAATTGAGGCTATTTGCTGGTACAGAATTGCCATTGAGAAGTAGTATCCTTTTTCATTACCCTTGAGTACCCTGCATTTACAAGAAGGGGATTTAATCAGAGATTGTGAAGTTAACCTGAAAATTTAGAATTTAAATGAAAAATCGCGACAGCTGAAATTTATAGCAATGTTGGCGTCTTATGTTTGGTTTTTCAACAATCATAAAAAGCGAGGTTCAAAATAAAACTATGAGAAGGCATGCCAATGTTAAGTCATGTAGGGTGGCATTTCCAGGTTTTAGTGACAGTTTTCCACAGAGATTTGAGGCCTGTGAGCTACTCTCATAGTTTCCTATCCTGTATAGTTTTGATATCCCAGGAGGCAGGTGAAAAAAAAGAATCAGTTATTCTACTACTGGACTTTTTGCAATGTCTCTTCTATGTTGAAAGAAGACCTGTGTGGAGGAATGGATTTTTGAGCCTTGTAGTTGGGAGTGTCTTAGTGGCTGACCAGAACTTGTAGAAGCCAAGTGTTTCTTAGCAGTGGACAGTTTATTCTTCAGGCTTCTCTGTAAGAATGCATATGAGCCTCAGATATACAGAACTCACATCTATGTTCATGATTGAAGTTTTCTTAGATGTTTGTGTTGTGGTACAGTTCACTGCTCAATACTTCAAGACAGAGTTTCAAATAAAGTAGGAAAAGCTGCTTGCACTCATATGAGTAATCCTCCTTTTCTGAGGCACCCAGAAGTGCTTTGCTGGTTTGCTCTTTCTCTCGTATTTCTCACTGTGTATAGTCACACCTGTGTCTCTCTGCTCTGGCATTCCAGCCTGAGAATGCTTAGTAGATAAAGACTGTATAACAGTTTGGGGCAGGAAATACAAAGATAGATATTCATTAGTGGATAGTCAGGCTGTAAATGCTCAAAGCAGATTTTAAGCAGGATTATTAAAAGGGTGCCTTTTCGTGGCAAGAATAAAAGGAAACAAAAGGTTGTAAAAAATGTTATATGAAGGTTCTCTTGAAGGAACTCCATGTAGAGATCTGTATTGTCTCCTGGGCAACACAGTTTACATTTTTATAATTCTGCATTGTTCAAAATTTCTTCTGACATTGACAGATAAAAGCCCGTGCAGAAGAAAGAGCAGCATCATAAATCTCGAGCTGCTTTGATTGTAACAATAATCACAATGTTGTCTCTCTCTGGGCTGCATCATCTTTGTAACAGGGCATACCTGTTTGCTGTAGCTCGATCCAGCCCAAGTACTGTTCTCATTTCCTTTACCTTTCAGAAGGAAAATCCCTGTGATTGGCAGAGGAGGATGTGTCAAACAGCGGCTAGTAGATGGAAATTAAATCTCAGTACATGTGACTGGGAGAATTAATACGAATTTTGTGGTAGGGTCCAAGTCTATTTGAACTGGTTTTGTGGTTAAAAAACACATGCTACAAACTATTAATTACGTATTACACATGAGGGAATCTTTAAAGCGAGCCTGTGGCACTCACTGGCACCCACCCCTCAGTGCTGTGATGTATTGCTCATGAGGCCTGGTAGCACTCTGACTTCAAAAAGATGATATTCTGGTGTCTGCAGATAGGCATTCTGTGCTCACCCTGGAAAACCTGATGCATGTGTTTCCAGCTGAGGTACTGCTGCCTGCACCCCCTCCGTGCTAATGCAGATCAGGTGCTTGATTATGAGCACACAAAGCTGCAAAGTGTAGACCTCAATTAGCACGGAAATATAAATCATTATCTTTTGTTACCAGCAGAGATGAATATTCACTCAGCCTGAGCAGCTCAGCTCTGAGTGTCTGGAGTTGATGTCATGTTTGCATCTAGCTGATAATCTCCTGACTTTCTTCGATATAGAATCTGAGAATCAGAGCTGTTGTCATTTTCCTTCCTCCAGTTTTGTCTCCTGAAATATGCTTTACGTGAGAAATGGCACCTTCAAGAGCTATTCAGTTGTTGGGTTTCATTCCACATGCCTCTCATATTTAAGATAAAATATTTTCCTATCCGGTATAAATAGAGAGATATGTACACATGAGAGAAGATATCTCTGAAACCTTTCAGTTCTCATTAAATGTGTCTTTACAGAAAGAAACACGTGAAATATCCTTCTTTGGAGTTCATAATGAAGTTTACTTCCATAAGAAGTTGCTTTGTTCTTGTGGGGTAAAGATTGGGAGAGCACAAATTTTTACTGTATGTTTTGGGTAGAAGTAGTGCTATGACTGGCTTTATCCACATTATTTTCTTATAGAGGTTATAGTAACATGTGTATTTATGTTTTCTGTGCACCATTTTTCTTCTATGGGTCTGAGACTTATCAATGGAGGAGAAAACGATTCTGTAACTAATTCCTTGAGAGTCAAGCTGCCATGGTCCTTAGGAACATGGAGAAAAAGAGGTCTGGGGATTTAAAAATACAAAATCCACCCACCTCCTCCAGGCCACTGAAATGGGTCTTCTCTCCTAGTAGAATACAACTAGAAAATAGCCTTTGAGTTGTGGAGTTCTGAGTATCTCTGGCAGAAGATTACCTCAGAGGGAATCATTTTAGCAGCAAAATACATTTTGAGCTGAAATACTAAAAGGGCGGATGGACAACAAGTGGGTTTAGTTCACTATTACCATTACTCTGTTCAAGCCCATAAAACTGTCTCTTACTGTCAGAGACCTGCAGATTAAGGCCCAGATATTTTAAAACACGTCTCATGACTAATATCTATGAAAAAAAAGTCTATTTTGAGCTGTTTGAAATGATGCCATGTTAGTATATTCACTTTTAAAGTGGGGCAAAATGTAACTGTTTAAAATAGTTTGCCACATAGGTGTGATTTTTGGTGATATTTTATCTCCAAGCCATATATTTCTTGGATTTGGCTATGGAAAATACATTATGTTTAGGGAGAGGAAGAAAAAATGAATTGATTTTCATGAAACCTGTAACTTCATCACAATTGTGTATTTTATGGTCTTACGTGCAGCTAATTTTAAAAGCCATTCAATGCAGGAGAGTAAAATCCTAAGATCTAGATGCAAAAATGTCTAGTAAGTCGAACTCTAATTATAGTATCTTGTGGTTATCTTATTTTGTGTTTTTATTGCTATACCATGATAAATTTAACCTGGTGTTAATTGTAGTTTTGTAATTTGAGATAATGAGCACTGCAGGCGAGGGTTCACCGAGTGCGGTGAAGGTGGAAACGCCAAAGCGGAACTTTCCTGTCTGCACAGCTGTTTATGCAAAGTGTGACCTTTGTTTGATCTTCTACCTTAGGTTACAAAGCAAATGAAATGCAGTAGCTGTACATATAAAATTATATGTACACAGTTATAAGAGGCTTTCGCGACTTTTGAAAGAAAAGGTTGTGGGGAAGGTAGTTGAAGATTTAGGGATGTGTTCTAGAAGCAGGAGTTATTGTCAAATTACAAAAATATTTCCTGAAAATCTGTAGAAATCTTTAAACCTTATAAAATTACTTTGAAGTTGGGAATTAGCTAATCCTCTGGTAATTTGCCAGGGAAGTTGTGTGGGGATTTTTTGGTTAGTTGCTTGGTGTTTTTTATTTCAATTTTTAGAAATTCCTAAGCAGCCAGGCAAGAAAAAGCTTTAAGGTCTGTTTAATAAAATATCTGGATGGAGAGAACTGCTAATAATATGCAGTTCTCCTTCTGTGTTGCTTTTTCACTTCCCCACTGTTTGCTTGGCTGGAATATAGTGGTGTTACATATTTGTAGATATCACAGCTCCTCTTCAAGCCTTGCACTGTAAAATTGGGTCACTGAATAATAATGCTTTTTAAATAAGACAAGAGGGTTTGTTGTATTTACAGAAAAAATTAGCAGCAGGACCTCACAGTATTTACAGGAAACATATTTTGGTTAAGAATAAGCGCATTTCCTTTAAATACATCACTAGCCATTCACGAAGTGTATTCTGGAATCTTCCTCTGTATGCAAATGGCTCAGGATTCAATAAAGTTGACCAAATGTAGCAAAAAGCAGACTATAGCTCTAAGATCCAGTGGCTTGATGGCTCTTCTGTTAGTGTTTTGCAATAGCACATTTAATTTTTGTGTGTGAGTAGTTGAGATAAATCTGGGGGTTTTTTTCAGAGATGGATTAAAATGAATTATTTTATATCAGTAGCCATACAGAGAAAATAGTTTTAAAATTTTCCAGCGCTCCTTGCCTCAGTTGAAAAGCTGACTACAGGTCCTTAAGTGATCACATGACTTCTTTTAATGGGATTTAAGCTTCTAGGTCGTATGAAGTACTTCTAAAAAGTTTATTATTGTCCTGATGATTAAACTTCCAGATAAAGTTGCAACTTCATTAATAGCCAAGCTGTAAAACCCCAATTCAAAACACTGATTCTATATCTGAAAAAGCAGAGTTGCACCTACGTCCCAAACCCTTGTGTGTTTTCTGTTCTTCAGTACTGTGCAAAAAGAAACATTTTCCTAGCTCATAGGTATGCCTGTTGAAAACTGAACCTGCAGGAGTGTAGTCTTTGGGAAGCTATGACAGATACCCCAGCATTCCCTTCCAACCTTTCCCTTTCTGGGATCCTCTAGAACTGCTCTAAATCCATGTTGTCCTATGAATCCCGTGCTTGTCAGTCATAGGGCTTATACTGCTTTGTGAATAATGATCAGTCATGAAGCAAAGTTTCTAAGATATTACTTTTCAGTTCCTCTTAACCCCTTCAAATGAAATGCCCGAAGAATGGGCACATACACTACCACTATCAAAATTTGCCTTAGTGTTTAAGGGGACTCGGGTTTGAAAGGGGATTAGGCTTTTTTATTTCAGAATGTAGTTTCTGTGTATCAATGGGTATCAATTTTTCAGGGACTTTGCATCTGTTGTGGGGATTTAGTATTTTGATGGAGAGATGTCTAGGATGTGACTCACTAGTTTTCTGAGGTTGGTGGGACATTTGTGAGGTTTTATAGTCTGATCTCCTGAAATCACTCTAGCTGTAGAACTCAGCGATGGAATCTAAAATTAAAATTCTGCAGGTCTTGTTGAACTGTAGCATGCTTTTCAGAAAAGACCTCCACTCCTAATTTATAGCTGCTTAACTCGTTAGATGAATATAATAAAATAAAAAATAGTGTAAAAAAGTAGCAGTCTTGGACACACAGGTTGTGCCTGTGTTGTTCAAAGGAGCCCTTTCATATTACCTTTCTTGTGACTAAGAGTGAAGTTGAATGAAGAGTTTGGGTTTAAAACAACTAAAAGAAAAGGATTTCTTTTTTCGTGGTAGCTAAGCTGGTGTTTCAATTAAGCAGTAAGTGCATGCGGGTTTTAGAATTGCCATGACTTAAAACATACAAAATAAACATCCTGTATTTGTAAAAGTGATCACAGAGTATGAAATGTTCCTTGCTGGGACTTGCTTTCTATCTACTTGCATTTTATAAATTTATCCTATGACGAAAGGCTCCTTGTTGGCTTTGCTGAGGGCGTGGGTAACTTCAGAGGCTTGTGTGCAAAGTCAGGCTACAGAATCAGGGCCGGGATGGAGAAACTGCTACAGCCATGGCGCATGTTGGCACTTAAAGCATTTTATACATCCAGAATAGTCCAGTGCCCGTGGTAGCAAGTGTCTGGGGGGAGGAAAAAAGTCTTCTTTCTTTGCAGAAAAAGCTAAGGCAGCTGTTAAATTTCATGCTTAGCTGCAGAGCTCATATGTGATCCCTGAAGATGAGTACCTGCCTTAAATAAAGGAGCAGGTCATTAATCTTTTGAGAGCTGTTCATGCAGTCTTTGCAAATACAGAGGCCTTGGGGATAACATAACTTCAGTAGCAGAGCCTGCTAGCTCTTGTGTGTCAGGGCGGTGTTAATTGGAGGGAATTAAGGGTAAACTTGCATGCTTTCTAGCTGAATTGTCACCAATCTGTTTAAAATATTTTAGTTGCCTTTCTCAGATCTTTACTGTTAATGAAATTACCTCTAAGATTTTATGCCTCTAAAAAGATGCAATAACAGTGCCAGAAATGAAATTAATATGCCATGGGACCTTTTCTAATGAAATTAATATGGTATTTATAACCTTTTTAAAGAGGCTTTTCGCCAGTTACAGCATAAAATGAACTCCCAGGAGAATGAGCTGCTCTTTCTTTGTTCAAGCTTTTATATTCCTGCCTGCTTCTTTCCATGATACAAGAAATAGAAATCTTGAAATAAAAATTAATTCTTTGACATCCTTCAGTGGATTCCTAACTTTTTTATTATTAATTGTGAACTTCAGTTATAGATTAGTGGGGTTTTTTTAACCTGTTAGGCTGTGTTTTCCATGAGGTAGTGTCAACTATCAGTATAAAATTAATTTTTCTTTTATTTGGGGAAATTAGATGTAATTTTTTTTCCGTTTATGTTTTTATTTTGTAAATGGTGAATCAAATGTGCTTAAACAGGTAGGATTATTCCTAAGGGAGGTCACAGCTTGTTGAGGAGAACTAAGAGGAGGCTGAGTATTGCTGCTGTCAAAGCTGAGGCAGAGCTAAAACCAGCATGATGTGGGTTTATTGCCGAACCAACAAGAGTGAGGCTTTTGTCACATTGGTGCCATTTGGGATCTCACTCACCTGCTCTGCTGCCAGCACCACATTCAGTGGATCTTCCATTACTAACAGGTAGAGCATTGCTAGGTTGGGAAGGTTGTGTAGAAAGTTACATTGATTTGTGCTGTGCCTCTCCTTGAAGTTACCAGTCTTGGGAAACACTGGCTGGGGTTCCTGGGATTCATTTCCATGGATCTCTCATCTCTAGGATCTTCTCTTGGTGCTAGTCATGATCTTTGCTGCCTTCTTTCCTTGGCCTCTTCTTCATTCTGAGATTGCTACTGCTTTCAGAGAACCCTTACTTTCAACACCTCAGCTCCTATTTTTCCCCAGTTGAAACAGTCAGTGTGCAGAAACACAATGTGTGAGCAGCATTTCTAATACATGTTCTGCCTCTGTGCCACTGGAGGGCTCAGAATGTGACCCTTCTGTTGTGTCCAGGTGTCACCAAGGGTTTACAAGCCACCTGTAAAGCCACCGGACTGCAGGAGCAAGTACCAGTCCTGTGCCCGAGGGTTCAGAATCCAGCTGCACTCACCCACAGACCCACACCCCCGCACTGCTCTGCTGCCTCTTTGCATTTGCAATTGAGCTGGTCTTTCACTGATGCACTTATGCCAAAAGTGTGTTTGCTGCCATTAGGGAAGCCTCCACTCACCTTGTCCTAGTCTCTGATCTTCACTAACGTGAGTATCTTGCCTTGGCAGCACACTTTCACACAGAATTTTTAAGTTTACTTGGTTTGAAAGGAATCCAAATGTGGATTGGTGCTAGAACAGGAGGGACAGCATATGACTGTCATTTTGCATCTCACGTGACAATTTCAAGGTTTACTCTATGTGAAGACTTTACATAAGGTGAGAACTTTCACATGCTGCAGTACTTGACACGATAAATTTCAGGTAGTGCTGTAGTCCTTTAATGATGCAAAAAACTCCCCTATTGACTGTGAGTGTAGAAACATACTGGTAAAATTTTAAAAAATTAAGGTGACTTAATAGTAGCAAGAAAATGTCTTTGTTCTTATTGCAAATTTTTTTTTCCTTCATATCTTTTCATCTGGGCCTGTGTTAATGGCCTTTTTCTCTGGTGCTTCCTGCATGGTTAATGTGAGGGTGTCTCTTTGTGGACTGGGGAGGGCTGATGTTTCCCCTCACTTTTCAGAGTCAGGAATCCAGCTGGGTGCTCTCTCATGTCTGGAGGCAGCTGAGCCCAGAAACAGAAAGTGTTTGGGGGCAGTCAAGGTCCAAAAGCATCACTTGTACATCTCACTGTTGGCTGTCCAAAAATTTTTTTCAGTTACTAAGGTGCTAATAAATTTGAAAGAAATGTTAATGGACTTCCTTAGATTGCATTGTAGAAGCAGCAGAGCACTTTCGCTGGCAGTTATTTTTATGCTTCAGGGTATGGTGGGGAGAAAGCATTTGGAATATGAAGAACAGCTTCAGAGGTGAGGAAACTTCTTATTTTCTCATGCCATAGGCCTTGCAAGGAGCAGATAGATACTCATCTCCCATTCTTTCCTTGTAGTGTTTCTGTAGCTTTTGGTTCTGCTGATCTGTTTTAATCAGAGGGATATCGGCATGTCCAGTGTTCCCAAGAGAAAACAGAATGGAGCCTGATTGTTATTTCTGTTGGTTTAGCATCCTTTCTGCTGCTGAGTATCAAATATAATGGGAAGGTTTCAGCCAGCTCCAAGAGCTGTGCTGCTGAATGCAGCCAAAGGAATCCTATGTGTGTGCTAGCCACAGTTCTAATCAAAAGCACTTCTGCTGTTTAACTTGAGAGAAAATTGCGAAGTAGTTCCTGGGCAGTTTGCTCTACTTCTGTGGCAGAACTGAAAGAGATGTCTTAATATTTTTTTAAATTAATTTTAATTCAATCAATTAGAGTAAAGGGGATGTAAAATATCAGCCTTTATGCAAAGATAAAACTCATTCTAGATGGCAAGCCTTCCCTGTATTTGTGGTGGAGAAAGGTGTTTGCCACACAGGGGTTTATCTGCTGTTAGGGTGGAATAAATATTTATACATCTGTCTGTATATGCATGTATTTGTGTGTGCATGTAGATCTAGAACAGGATAGTTTCTGTTCCTGCTGCTCAGGGGAAGCTTTTTCCATAGGCCTCTCCTTTCTCTTTCATCTATCTGTAGTGTGTAGTGGAGCTCTGGCCATGCTGTCTTCCCACGGGAGATGATTTGAGAGGCAATGAGATTTTTAGGGAGTGAATGATGCAGGATTGCTTAAATGCTCTTCAGTATGGGTTTTCTTTGAATTTGGGTTTGTTCTAATCTTGTACTGGGGGTGTATTTTTTTTTTTGGTGGGTTTTTTTTTCGTCTGTCACATATATGGTTAAATATAAAGATGGTTACCAGCAAGGATTTGCAATGTAATCGACAGAGACACCACCTCATTATTTTTCATATATGACCTGGGATGAAAATAACCTCCGAGGTGCAAGACATGATTGAACTGTCACGGTCTCTGTTCCTACAGGACAGTGAATGTTATGTACAAACTGTGTGAGGTTTGCTGCTGCAAACCTGGCACTGAAAGGGCAGTTGGGTTTCTGCTGAGTGGCTATGTGGTTATTGGCTCATCAGCTAAGGTCTCTTGTTATTAAAGTGTTTCCTGCGTTTGCGAAATGATGTTATGATAATCACCATCTTGACGGATGCTGAAGTGCAGACATGGAATATTAAGAGCACATCTCTCCTCAGTCAGAGTGAGTCAGGTGCTGTAGCCAGGAGATGTAGTAGTACACTCAAAAGTAGATGTATTTTGGGGTTTTCTTAAAAAATTCTCAAAGATGCAGAAGAAAGAGTATTTTTTTTTTTTTTTAATGACCCTTTAAAATCAAATGCTTCTCAACTCCTATTAACCTGTTGCATCTTCTGGCAGCACAATTCTGCAACTTCCAATCATTCTCAGCTGTAGTTTACTAAATATTTGGAGGATTAACACTCAGATTCTGAATTGTACTTTCTTCTTCCCTTGATAGATCACTTAAGAGGGAAGGGGTGTGGGAGAAATTAAGGAGTGTGTAGAAGACAACTGACAAATTTGTAAAAACTGAAGGGAACAGCTGCTTAATACATGTGTTAATCAGCTGTATTACTGCCCATGGCAATTGAAGAGGGGTTTTGATATTCAGAACATTATCAACAAAGAGACTCCTGTGTCTGAGGTGAAAGTTTTAACTTCAGGGAAGGTCAGTAAATAGAATACAACAAATCATTGTTAGACCTGGGCCCTTGAACTTAGGGCATGAGCTTTGTGATTTGGGTTGGGTTTTTTTCTTCACACAATTGAGTAACTGTACAGTTTCTTAAATAAACGGGAAGATACAGACTGTTGACCCCTTAGGCCATTTTAATTTTAGACACCTAAATTTAGTCTCTCTGAGTTTTGGTCTCTCATTTAGAACATTAGATTTGAGAGATTTGGACTGGAACCCCAGAGCTTCATCCTGTCCCTATTTACTTCAGTGTCATCTCTCTGAACCTCTCCCTAATACTAAAATTAATAGCACTTCTTTCTTTCTTGAGACCTTCTCAATGTGCTTTGTTCATTTTTCACTCATTTTCCTTCCGAAAGTATGTATGTTGCAGTTCCTTTTATTAAAAGCAAAATATGAATCAGACATGGAATACAGAGAGTTTTTTCACTTATAATTAGAAATCTACAACTGTCTGCTTTAGGTGAAGGTTACTGTGGAGCTCTTCAAATAGCTGTGCTACATGTTCTATCATAAAATGCATTAATAGGTTTTCTAAAGAAAGGTTGCTTATTATGGTTTGTTTAGAGTTAACTAACATGTTCCCATCATTGCCTGGATTGGAAAGTAGAAGTTACAATAACTAGTGAATCTTTAGGCTTTCATAATCAAGAAAACATCTTCAAATTAAAAAAAAAACTTACTACATCTAGATAGAGGAGAGACAGAGGTGTTTGTGTTTTGGAAGGGAAAACAGTCTTTGATATACTCAGCACAATTGCATATTCAGCCTGTTACTGCAGCTCAGCACTGGGAGTCAGATCCAGCACTTTCAGTGCTGGGGGGTATTAAAATCAGATCAGTGCAGCTTTACATGAAACCAGTAGTCTCCAACTGTATAGACAAACACAGACTGAAGTCCATCAGCCAGATTTCTGAGTTGGGGTATACAGCAGACACATGTTGGACTTCCAAAATACGTTAGGGATGCTAATCTATTATATTGTTCCCGTATACCACAAAACCAGCACTGGGAGTGACACTGTATTCCTTTAATCACTCTCTTTTATTCTCGGCAGCTCAGTGGAATTAAGCTTTGGGCCAGACAGCGACAACTAGAAGCCATTTATGTGAGCTCTGCAGAAAGCAGCCATCATGAAGAGTTCTTTATTTTTATGTGTAATTTGGGAAGAGAGTGGTGTTATTTTCCAGTGCTGTGGAGAAACTGATATACATTTCATGAACCGTTTTTGTTTCATGTTTCAATGCTATCCAAGTGCAAATGTCAGCAAAATCTCTCATCCACCACTTCTCCAAAGCCATAAACAACTTCAGCAGTGCTGGCTCTCTGAGATTTGTTACCAATACCCTCTTCTTTTTCTTTTTTAATTGTACATATCAACAGCTGTACAATAATTCTGCGTAGTCATTAAGGCACAAGATACAGAGATAAAAGTGTGTGACTTTCATGAGCCCTGTCCTGGCCAAGGCCCCAGAAGAAAGCAGCAGTCTTGTGTCAGGAGAGTGAAAGGGTAAGGAAGCATAGCCAGGGCATCACTTGGGGCCTGCAGGCATGTGCTGATGAACACAGTCACTACACAGTTCCTAGATTAAGAGAGGTAACACAGTAAAAAAATATGCCCACAGTTCATCAGGGGTAAAAGCTTGCTTTTTCCCTTAAGTCACTGGTATAATTTTCGTTTCTCCCAAATTATGAGAAGCAGTAGGGTTGTTAAAAGTTCCAGCATGCTGCCTTTCACACCATTTTTTAATCTTGGTTCTGATGATTTTTTTTTTGGCAACAATATTTCACTTTTCTACATTTGAAAAAGTCCAAAGTAGCTAGACTTGGCTGACTGGATACAGCTTTATCTGAGGAATATGTTCTTCTGTCTAATCAGAAATGCTATTAACTGTCTACAGCTATTAGATGGCAGATGTAATATCCAGTTTGACTTGTGTTCTAGATAACAGAATAAACAGATTATGTAAAAAATAGTTTAGGACAAGATCCATGACATACGTTTCATAGATGTTCATGTTTTGGGTGGATACATTGAGACTCAGTTTGAATACTTCATCATTTTCAGTAGGCCAGATTATACAATTCGAAAGAATTTCAAATACTGAGAACAAAAGGTTCCCTAATGGTGTTGGTGTGTTTTTCCTTTAGAAAGAGATGTTGAGTTTGATGAGATGCCTTTCTGAAAGGCAATCAACTTTGGTATAGGAGATTCCATGTACTGGAGAATGAAATGTGATAGTTAAGGCTAAGTGAGAATTGAATTCAACAGATAGCCAAGGGAAAAATCTGGAAATCAAAGCAGCTACAGAATGCCAGCCCTGGTACTGCAGTTTTCTGAAAGGATACTATACAAAAATAGTTGTAAAATGTATTTGTGGCAGTGGGAAACAAATATTTCAAATGAACAAGTATAAATTTATAATGGAATACATTACCATTCCCTTTTCTGTGGGTTTCAAAGCCTTACAGAGGTTTTGAAAATAAATTTTGGTGTGGTATGTCATCCAGTTAATTTAAAATTGTTTTAATATTCAAAGAAGAATCATTTTGTAATGCAACAGCTTAGGCTGGGAGTTTGAGACAATTTACTGAATTTTCAGCCTAGTGTACTACAGCAATCTGTGCAACTGGGTAGTTAAAGATGCTGTACAAATACAATAATTAAATGATAACAGACTTATTTTTCTAGAAGCTTGCTCATCTGTCAAAAAACCTTATTTTCTTTTTCTCGCTACACATACACATTTTGCCTACAGTGCGTGGGGGTGGTTTTGCTGTGGGTGTCTGAGAATGTGCTTTTGATTGATGAGCTAAGCTCTTTCTTCAGGTACTGAAGCCAATAACTTTGTGTGCAGCCCTCCAGAAAGTGCTGCTCCCAAAGAGAGAGGTGGAGAGAGGTGCTGCTCCCACAGTGCTCCTGCTCCTGCCACAGCCTCGCCTTTGCTTGGGGAGCTGGAATTGGAAAAATATCTGCAGCTTTCCGCTGCTGCGCTTACAATTGTCCCTCTCCAAAAGCTGAGCCACAGCTGTGCTCAGTGAAAGATGAACGTAATACGAAAGTAATAAAAGTAATGAGCTTTGGGGACTCTCAAATGGGATTCTTTAGTGGGAAAAGAATTGTAGCAACTTACTACCTGATAAAATACTCACATCACTGCAGTAGCTTTGCTTTAGCTGTTGTGTTTCGGGAAGTTTTTTTGATTTGTTTTTCATTCTAGGAATTGGATGGAGGATTCCCTATAAATAATAATGATATTTCTGATAGCTTTCATAATTTGACATAATCTCTCCTTTCCTGTTCTTTTGTTTTCTGTGTCTCAGAAGGATTTTCTCAATAATTTCCTTAATACAACAGAGGCCAACAAGCTTTTGGGACTGTACATTGATAACTTAGTTACCAGCTTGTCTTCAAGTAGTATTTTCACCTCTGGCAATATATTCCCTGATTCTGCACGTCTTACTGGTTCACAAGAGCAGCAACTTTATTTCTCTGGCTATTTTACTCTTAATTTCAGAAGGTGTTTTCTTATCTTCAGGCTTGGAACGTATTTTGGCAGCTAATACCACTCTAAATGAGAAAGCAGAAAAAATGGGAATGTGGCAAAGAGCATAGCTGTAGCATGCTATGTTGATTTTTGGAATATTGGAAGTCCAAGCAGCTTTTGACATGTTTGCTTCCTGAAGCTGAGGGAAAAAAGGCTTCTGGTAAGGGCCTAAAGAAATGAATGCTGTGTATTTCCAAGGTTTTCAGCAAAGGAGCACATTAAGTATGTGAGTAGCCAGAAGAGCCCTTGTTAATCCCTTTCCCACCATCCAATGTCTGCAGGCTGGGGAGAGGGACTTTATTTGGTGCAAATTTTAACAGAGCTGATTTTCCTTGCATCAGTATATTCCTATTTGTGGAATATTTGTCATATGGTCCTACTACCATTTAAAGGAAAAGAATTTAAATAGTCCCTCCTATGAGCTAGGATCATTAAATTAATTTTACAGTAAAACAGAAGTTTCTTTCCAGGTGTAGGAGCAATTGACTTTCTCAGACAGTCTTGTCCACTGTTAGAGAGACAACTGAATCTGCCAGATACAGTACAGTACACTAAATATTTTGTTATTTAGACAGTGGAAAACTCCTGTTAAACTTTCCTAAGTTTAGGAGAAGGATACCTAATTGCAAAAAAATCTCATCATTTCTACAGTGTCTGTGGTATCACTTAAAGTTGCAGTTATTTTGCCCTATCAGTCATTGAGTAAAAAGACCTGTGCAAAAGAGGTACAAGCTGCTGTGCCTTTCATTTTGTCCATATCTGTGAGTGTTGAGGGGGTGGGGGGGTGTTTTTTTCTTTTTTGCCCTTTTTGGGGGTTTTTTTTGTGGAGAGGCTGATGCTTTAAAGAGTAGCCAGGCTGGCTGTGATAGGGGCTTCCTATTAGGTGTATCTACAGTGTCAGCATCTTCAGTGAGCAAAATCCTCCTTCTGGTCTTGTCATTTGTGATGTTTGAAAGCCAAGTAACTTGCAGAGCCTGGGGTCTCACTCACATCCTCTGGGTGCCAAAGCCTTTCTTTGCAGGATCAGTATTGCGGCACTCGTGCAGTTGTCCAAAGAGCTTTGCCTCTGACATTGAAGTTTCTCATCTAATGAGTCCTTCAGCTCTTCAGAGGAGTGGCCAGGAATTAAATAGATTTATAAAAAGAATCAGCATTTCTCTTCCTCTTTGCAGTAAATGGTAGGCAAAATATGTAGGCTGATTTTGTGAGATGGGAAGATGTGTGTCTGCTGAGGGACAGCTCTGTCACTGTCACCAAATAGAACATACAGGAGTTTTTCTTGTCATTTTGACTTCAGAGAGAGAAAACCATACTAGGATCCATTTCTGCTTGCTGGATGCCATGCCAATGAACATTGGATTAATATCCTTTCAGGAATTAAAACCCATTAATGGTACCCCAATGTTGGGTTACCTGCTCTTATCAATTGTTCCTATATATATAGATATATAGATATATCTCATTCTGCATAAGACAAACTTTCTAGGGTCTTGGTAGAATCCTTTTTGAGATACAGATTTTTCATGCAGTTTTTTTTAAATTTTATTTCAATGACACAAAGAAATTGTGTTTTTTCAGAACATACTTGATAATGACAATTCACCTTATATTTCCAGCAGTTTGACTGAAAACTGCATTGCCTGTTATCCACACAGCGCAGTAAAAACTATTCTGAAAGCCTGCAGTTTATTTATTTGTACAATAAGCAAACAATACAAAAGTCCATTCTGCAAGAGCTATCTTAGCAGAAGACTGCTTGAAAATCCATAGACTAAGAAGTTAGGAAGTGATAAAAGAAAATCTATCCAGATTTGTAGCTCAGTGTCTTATGTTTACTTATTACAATGCGGCCTTGCAATAAAGTCACTAATTAGGTCTCAGTTTCAAGGTTATAACTTGAGCATTTCTGGCATATCTGAAAAGAGTGACCCCAGAAGATTTTTCAAAATAGAACAGTGTTTTTAAAGATTAACTGATTTTGTTCAACGGTTCCCCTTCCATATCAGTAGACGTGGGGGTTTTTCTGTATTGCAGATACTCTTTGAAAATTTTGCCTGGCACTGGTTTCAATTGGAAGGCCCTTCACGAACTTGTTGAGGTATTTTTAGTAAAGGTTTCTGTGAGGTCAGAGATGGGTGAAGGCTCACAGCCCACCCACACAAGTGTGAGGGGCAACTTCTGCAGTTTAGAGCGCTCTGTATTGAAAACTGGGATGTTTTCTGGTCAGCCCTTTATGAATAAAAAGGAAATTCGTCTTCTTATGGGAAACACTAACTACTTCCAGACAAAGAAAATGTCTTAAGCTAAAAACCTTTTGCCATGCCTGGCAGCCCACAGGCTAAAACAGGCAAGGTGAATGTGTAACTCCATTTATTGGTGTCCTCAGCTGTCAGTGTGCAAACTGCCAGTGAACACTTGGGAATGGCACGGGAGTGGCAGTGACTGTCAGCTGTGAGTGCCAGAGTCCCTGTCCTGACTGCCCAAACGTCCTGTACTGTCACGTAGGATCCTGCTGCCTGTTCGCAGCGCTGATGTGGGACTTTACTGAGCTGTGAAAGTGTCTTTTTAAAGCCTAAGGGTAAATGTCAACTCATGTATTTTTTTGAAAGTGGGTTTCCAGTACTGTAGTAATACTGATCTGTCTGTCTGTGAGATGAGAGCTCACATTTCTACAATTTCTTCTTACAAGACAAGCTCTGCAAAAGTAAAAATTAACTATTTACTTTAGGGGGCGGGGGAAGGAAAGGGTAAGAGGTGATTTAATTGTTGCCTAAAATTACCAGAACAGAGAAAAACACTAATGATAGTAGGAATATCTTTTTTAAGCATAGACATGGTATAATAAGCTCCCTGACTTAGAAAATGGGGCTAGATAAAGCAGAATGGAAGCAAATGACCAAGTTTTCAGTGGCGGGTTCAATTAACCATCTGGAATCTGAGGGGTTTTCCACCAGCTGAAGTCTTTTAATCAGTACTGGTTGTCTTCCTAAACTCAATGCTGTAGCTTCAATGAATAGAATCATAGCAGTGTTAATGCTGGAAAAGGCCTCCAAGTTAATTGAGTCCAACCTTTGACCAAACACCACCACGCTCACTAACTGAGCTGTGAAGTGCTGCGTCTACTAATTTTCTGAGCTCTTGCAGGGATGGTGACTCCACCACTTCTCTGGGGAGCCTCTTCCAATGCTTAACCATTCTTTCAGTGAAGAAATTCTTCCTCATATCCAACCTGCATCTCCGTGGGCACAACTTGAAGCCATTTCCCCCTGTCCTGTTGATTGTTACTTGGGAGAAGGGGCCGGCTGGCTCCGGCACCTTGGGGGTGACACCGGCACTTCTGGTGACACTCCCACCCAACTCGGTGTCATTTGCAACTGGACTGGCCCAGAACCCGAGCCCTGGGGACACCTCTCCTGACTGACCAACCAGACTTAACTCCATTCAAGTGCAAGTCACAGGCTTCATACAAAAATGACAGAATTAATTTCTTTGGCTTGTCTTATGCAAGAGCTAGGCAGCCAGAGACCCTGAATTACTCTCCTCTAAATTACTACTTTGACTTCAATTTCATTCTCAAATTTATGAGGGTGAAATGCCAACTTTTTTAATCATGTATCTGGAACAAATTTAATTGGTCAAAACTCTAGTTTTAAAAATGTCTTGTTTAATTTTTCCCCTTTGTTCATTACAAAATTCTGATGAATCTTTATTAATAATTTTCCTTAAAATGTTTTATCTTTATGTCTCTAGTAAATGACAGATTCTACCCAGTTTTGAGAAAAATGTAGTGAAAGGGGAGGAAAAAACCCCAGTAAACACTTTCCTGTTACATCTTTTTAGATGTCCAGGCTGTTGGACATCTAAACAATTAATATTTCAGTTTACTTTTGATATGAGTCCAGCTGTAACTTCAATTGTCCTGGTTTATGTTTGGTGAAATTTCAAAATAACAATTCATTGTGGGTTCAGGTTAAAAAGGCAGTGTTTACCCAAGTTTTCAGAGTGGGTTGACTGCAGTTCCCTGCTTATGATTTTTTGTATTACCGATCTTGGCAAGTGAAAGAACAGTTTTGCTGTTTTCTGGAAACTTAATATTCCTGTGGTCAATGCACTTAATGGGAAAATTAGGACAAAAGCTTTCTCAGTGTACACCTCACTCTCTGCGCCGAATTGGATGAGGAAGGAAACTTGTGGCTGTTCTCTTCGGAGGAAGTGCCTTTATGGCCTGAGTTTGTTCATGTTGTAAATCACAAGCTACTGCCCTTGAAGGCAGCCCACGGGCATCAAAGCCTGTGACCACCGCAAGCCTCTTGCAGGACAGTGTGCAGCCTTCTGGTATCTGCAGCTCTGTAACTGTAGACTCCTTTTCTTCTCTTCTTCATTTTTGCACAGCATTGTATGACTGCTTCTCAATTTGGCACGTTTCGCCTTTTTTTTCAATGTGGCCAATTATGGCTGCAGTTGAAGAAAATCCAAGGAAGAAGAAAAATTCCTTCCCCTCCTGTGTATGAAAAAAAAAAATTATTTATGAAAGTATATGGGAATATGCTAATACATGCTTCCGTTATTTATACACGCTTGTAAATATGCTTGCTTTTTCTAAGAGCTCACTCTTGATATAAACCTGGATACTCTGAAAAAATATACAAGTTCCCTATCATGCAGCTGATCTGTGTCCATTACGTATTTTGTACCTTGGTGCCATCTGTCCACTGGCACACTACATGGATAGAATAACAGGGGAAAATTCCAGTTAACTGTGAGCAGCATACACCAGATATTGGTGGCTTTCTCATCCATGGAACAGGATCAAGTGCTCCTTGACTTCTTAAAGACTTCCTAAAAATCTTTTGACCTTTGCTTCATATGATATTGTATTCTTTCTAAAATATATTGCAATAACTAAACAATGTTTTAAACTGAATTTAAGAAATCTAGACTGAAATTTTGAGAAAATAATATAAAAATGTGAAGAATGGATTACTTTATATACATAGAGAGAGATATGCTAATTATCTGGTTTTCTATACTAGTTCAAGGGTTCAGCAGTGATCATTGCTGAAAACCTCACTGCATCAGGACTCTTCCATAGGAAATCTTATGTGCTTACAATTAGCCAGCTGAATTGCACATTAGCTGCAATTTTCAGTAACCTGCTCTACGTGAGGTAGCACTGCAGCATTTTTGGATGGGAGTGCTTACAGCCCTCAGCTTGGTCTGACAAGTGCCTGCAAGGTCAAGAGAAGCATTGCTCAGGTAGATTTTGAGTCTGCAAGCTGTTCCATTTGGCTCCAATTGTCTGTGCATTTGGAATAGTCCGTGGGGGACAGGATTACAAGTGGAGTAAATCCTGGCCCTCTCCAAGTACAAATTTCCGTGTTATTACTCTACTATCCGCATTCATTCAGGGACAAATGTCTACATTGAGCTCCCACACAGTTCTTTGCTATTTTGTAGGGAAATAATTTGCAAACCTTTGTTAGGAAAGCAAACTGAGACAGGAAATGTAGATAAATCCATGAGGGTGCATGTACCAGGGTGGGTTGTAAAAGCCCTGCTTAGACAGCTGTTCTGCTCTGGTGGAAGTCTGTAAGAATTCACACAAATTCAGCAGAAGTATTGGTTAATGTTATAGTTCAGAGGTTTTTTCCTGGTCCTCTGGAGACGTTAAATTATTTTAGGGAAGAACTGGTTGCAGTTTAGTTCAGTTTCTCCCCAGACATCTCTTCATTGTTTATTCCTTAAATAACATCCCTCTGTTCAGGTCAAAACACAGGGAGTCAATGGTTTGGTGTCTTTGGCTGGTATTATTTATAATACTTATTTTGTCCTTATAAGCGGGTCATAGAATTGAAATTATTATTTCATCTTGATGTCTCAGATGCAGTTATAGAGGCAGAATTCTGTTTTTACTGTGGCGTTGAGAGTATTCATAAAAGTCTGTAGTACACAGATGTACACCCTTAAGCTGATCTAGACAACAAATCCCTTATGAAAGATGGTATGGTTTTTTCCTTTCTCCCACAAGAATTGCCTTCCTTTGATTGAGAAATATTTTCATAAGGGAGATGGGGAAAATCTGAATAGGGAGCTCACTCTGTCTTGGAATATTGGTCAATATCTACTTCAGCAGTAAAATAACATTTAGCTAGAGTGAGAATTTCCAAAGGATCTGAAGAATATTGACAGCCTTGCATTATTTATTTTTGAGGATGAAGCTATAGAGAAAAAGTGGTTTTATTTTCTTCTCTTGGTAAGCACATACAAAAGCTTCTAAATGTTAGGGAAATTGAAACCAAAAAATTAGCCTTGTGAAATAAAATATAGTGAAATTTTCCATCTGTATTCTGAAGATTTTGATATCCCTAGAATGATAATTCTTCCCTCCTGAAGCCTGTGTCAGAATGACCAGTTCTTAGGAAGTTCAGCCTCTGGCAGAGAAGAACGTTCTGTCCTGCTCCAGTGATTTGTTCTCTGGGCTTCTGTGGGTTTCTGTGTCTGGAGCTGGTGTGAGGCTGGTTCTTGTCTGGGTGCCTCAAGGGGCCTTTGGAGGATTGCCTGGGAATGAATTCCTGTAGTGACTCCAATCCAGCCACGGGACATTCAGTTGGAGTCACAGTTCCTCTAGAGATGCACAGAAATCCTAGATGTGTGGACAGCGCGTGTTCAGCTCAGATGTACCACAGATGTGCAGGAGAGATTTGCACATGGCACAGAAATCCAGCTTGCCTGAGACAGAGAGCTTGGGTGTCTCGTCTGACCTAAATACTCGGTTTGTTTTCTGACAGGAAAATCATAAATGGCAATAGAAGACGTAATTAAAGCTTTCTTCCCGTATTCAATTTCCAGTGCATCAGCTTCTGGAGAAACCAAGTAGAGATAATGGGGGTGGGGAAGGGGCCACACTGCAGTAGGCAGCAGATGGACCAAGCCAGTCTTCTCCCTGTTACGTGAGTAATTGCAGAGCTATGATTTAGAGATAGAAAAATGTGCATGTGAATCTAGAAACCTCTTTTATCTGGAAAAACCTCCACAGATTCTTGAGAAGCACAGTGCAAATCATGAGGACAGTTTGGGATCCTTGTTTTAGATTTTTTTGTTGTTGTTCTGAAATACTTGGCCTGTTCTGAGCAGCACTAAACATCAGGAAAATCTGGCGACTCTACATTCGAAGTGTGTCTCTGCATCTCTGGCATTTTGCTGAAGCTATTTATGACTTCTGTGAATGTTATTGCAATGATGATCTACAGTGTGTCATGTCTGTGTTGACATGAGTGTTGACATTGAGTGTTAATTAGTTTATTGTTTTACATAGTGTATTAAAAGCTTTTCTGTTCCATTTGAACAGTAATTCAATCCTTAGGATGCCCACATGTAAGGCAGAGTTACAGAGCAGGAGGTTAGGATGTGGTATTCCTTTCCTGCTGTTGTTGCTGCCTTGGCATATTATCTGTTTGACATCTTTGGTAGACGACTGTCTGAAAAGAGAGTGAAAGATGACAGAGATTTTGTTTCCTCATCTTCTGTAATAGGCATCTCACTCTCCTCTTATGGTGGGTTTTTCTGTTTCAGTTGGTGCCTCAGCAGGAAATATTCCAATTAACTTACCTCACAAATGTGCCTTGTTGAAGATCAGGGCTCATTCTGCCAGGCACTGCTACAGTTTTGTTATGTGGAAGTTTTTTTAAAACAGCAATGCTCTCTCTTTTTGCAATTTAGTATAATAATGCTGTAACTCTGTAGTACTTGAAACTCTGTTTATGGTCAGTTGTACTGTTTGTCTCCAGCCTGCCGCTCAATTCCCTTCCAGCTGTAACCCCCATTGTATTTTCTGACTGCTGAAACTGGGGCTGGTGTTCTGTGCTGCCCAGTGTCCTTTCAGTCAGCGACACAGCTGGAGATTCCGGCAGGCACAGTTCTGTTCATGACCTGAGCAGGTTTTCACTTCTGCAGGATGACAATCTTCCTATTGAACGTTGGCCTGTGAGCATGCTGGATGCATTTCTGTTTTATTCATATGTAAAGGTGCTCTGCCAGTATCACTATGGAACATCTTGGTTTTTTCTGGAAGAATGGCATATTTTGCTGTCTGTGTGATTCTTCATTAGCCAGCTGACAACATAAAGTGTTAGTCTTTTAACTAATAAAAGGATTCTTTTCCTTTAAATGAAAGGTAGTGTTGATGAAACTTTGCAAAGTCAACCTTGGAAATATTTTGTCCTTGAGCAGGATTCAGTCACTTGTAGTAAGGGTAAAGATACTTTTTTTCCCCCCTATAGACTATGGTAACATCTACATTATGAGGCAACCGTGGTTTTATATTGCACTTCCTGTTCTTTCTAAACAGCCCATAACTCATTCTCCAACTGTCTTGCTCATAATATGCATTTCAGACAAAATACAATGTAACAAACAAGTGCAAAAAGAGTTTAAATACTTACCTTTAACGGTAATAGTAACCATCATACTCGTTTTAGTTCCTGATAGATTTCTGCTATTGGCCAAGCTGTTATGTGGAAAAGTTGAGCTTCCTTAAATTACATGTTACTGCCATCTTGTCACTGTGTTTGAATCACTTTGATCTTTAGTTATGCCGAGGATTTTGTTCTCTTTGACCTTTGCGCAGCAGTCCAGAGCTCTTTACTTTGTCTAACACTGTAGCAAGTGAGTGTATTTTGAAAGGTTGTCTTTAGTTATTTGACAGACTTCCTGTGCCCGGCCTCAGGTGCTTCAAAAGCGCTTCTGTAAAAGGCTGCTTCCCCCGATGACAATTACACACGTTTTGGATGCCGCTGGCGGAGGAACAAACCCGAGTGGGCTGGAGCTGAAGCCCCCGGCAGTGTCACCTTTCTCCCGGGACCGGTGGGATGTGGGACACGTTCCCCTGAGCCGCTGCCAGGAGTGGGGCACCCTCTGCCTTCTGTCACCGCCACCCTGCCCCAGGAAAAACCCTCGGGAGGGCTGCTCAAGGTATTGCAGGACAAATAAAGGCACAAAATCAATCCTTCTGGAAGGCTCGGGAAGGGAAATGGAACATAATCGCCTTACAATCATTTTAGGGATTATTGTAATTTGTTCTCGTTCATTTTGTTGTATACTGCTTCACGCATGGATGTGACACTAGAAAGAGCTGCTTGTCTTCTGTTGTAATTTACCTTTTTTTTCTACTAGAGGGGGAAGAATAGATGATAAGTTTAGGGGCATAATACTGAATGCCCTCTAGAAAATTTCATACTAGATTCTGCCACACATGGTACCTTAACACACACAATAATTTAAATAAAAAAAAAAAAAAAAAAAAAAAAAAAAAACAAAGTAAAAAAAAAAAGACAAGCAAGCTAATGAACCAAGAATGGAGTGCTACTTGAAATTTTTTTTTAATTAATGCTTCTTAATTTTTGATAGAAATTATTAAAGCAAGGGCCATTTGTTATAAACAAATTTCCCATCTCCCACTGTAAAAATGTGGAATGTCTTTCTCTTTCTTCTGCTAAAACATCTGGGGCTCTGTGAAATCAGCCTGTGGAGAAATGAAATTAAATGTTACATTTCTGTGTTGTCAGATGTCTGTCAGCTGCTAGTAAGAAGAATATTAAATAAATCCTTTAGGCTCTAACTGCATGGCTTACCATAGGGTTAGGGATAAATGTGTATCAAGTTCTCTGTTTTAAACTGACAACTTATCCCAAATGGGGAGAATACATCTCTGTAAATAGATCTATAATGCACAGGCATAGACAACATAGATGCAGTATAGATGTAATTTACCTTTGTGTTGCATATAGATTCTGTAAACATGTGATATCTATATGCATTTTAATGTGTACATAACATTTTCTTTCTGTCCATAAAAACTCACTTGAAATTTTTTATATTTCTTATGCCTTTATTTAATACATTTGGCTTCTACTTATTAAAATATTTGCTCATTTCTTTGCACATTACTTGGTAAGTTGCTCAAAATTTTTAGCGTATGTGGGGGGATTGTGCTCCTTTTTAATATTGGGTAGGACAGTTGGCAAAGAAAAATCAGTTCTAGGGATGGAAGTATGCAGTTCATCTACAGAGAATCATATTTTTCTTACTGTCTACATTTCATAATAGAAAATATGGAAATAATTTCTCTGACTTCAGCTGAAGAATATATAAAGGAGATAACATAGGAAATCTGTGATAATCTTAAGTACACAACTCTAATGGGACGTTTAATTTATTTAGGCTATGGCAAGGTTACATTTCTTGCAGTTTGCAATAGGTGCTCCAAAGTGTTGTCTTCCTTAAACCTTGCAAAAGACCTAAGTCAGCGAAAAAGTTAAAAAAAAAAATTCTCTTTATTAGTTTCTCCTAGTAGTTTAAAACATGGAAGAAGTGGAAACTGGGAGATTGGTTAATAGGTAGGTTGGTTGGTTTGATGGTCTATATTTTTCTGTCTTTTTAGATGAGTTTTGTTACCAACTGCTGTGCAGATAAATGTTTGTGCTATACAGCAGAGCAGATCCAAGAAAATTCTTAGTAGGAAAATTTACAAAATGTACTCTGTGTTTACTGGTAGGCTTTAGTAAGAGATCACATTTGTTACTAAGCTTTACAGTACTTTCCATGTGTAAATATATTTCCTTTAATGTATTCTGGCCTAGATGTTGTGTCTCAGATGAGAGAATTAATTCGATGGGGAATTCCAGGGCTGGATTATGTCAGTGGCAAGTAAATCGACTTCTCTTCAGTTGATGTTAAGTTCTTTTTAAGATTAGTATAATTAGTCTCATTTTACAGGCATAGGAATTGGGAAAAGTGGAGTTACTTGCTCGGGTTTGTAGGAGCCCTTTGGAGCACATCTGGGGCCATGCAAAGGAGGATGCTGCGAGCCCCAAGCTGTTGCTGGAACTGCAGTGTGGGTGTCTGTGGGTGCCAGCGAAAATCTCCCTTCCGTGGGGCAGGCAGACACTTCAGAGCCTCTGCTGTGTGTGGGAAAGCGTCTGCTGCGCTCAACAAAAGGCTCTTGCTGGAACAGTGTGGGAGCCACACTGGGAATGCACGGCCCCTTTCGGGGTCTAGGTGTGCTCAGATGTGCCTGAGATTACTCTTTCCCCTCTTGCCACTTTCTCAAGCCAAGTTTTGATGTTGTCCTCGACAGCTGGAAACATTGAGGAAAAGAGTGAGGAGAAGGATTTGAGGCAGGTGTTGTTTTGTGTCCCATTGAAATGCAAGTGCCTCTTAATGTGTCAGGATGTACAAGCAGGAGGAAAAGAGCAGAGAAATGTGTGAGCAGAGGTGAAGAACTGTCATTGCTCTCCGCTACTGAATAGGCAGAGTAGGCTGATGTCATTGTGACCATAGGAACAAAAAAAGCCCAGAGAGATGCTAGGCTTGATTACATCAGTTCATAAAATGGGCTTTGCTTTCCTCTTTGCACTACCAGCTTTGATGCAAGCGCTGATGTAATGCAAGAACTTAGGAAAAGTGCAAAACAACCACGTTGTAATTTTTTGAGCTTCAGAGAGGATTCTTTGTTATTGGAGGAATGGTGATTGTGTCACTCATTTCAGTAAGTACCTTTTATAACAGTTGAGCAGATGACATTCAGCTGTACTGGCAGAGACACTTTTTCATCCTTTGATGCCGTTTCTAACCCAATCCATAGCTGAAATGGAAAATTTTGCTTCTTCATCTTCTTTTACACATACACAGGAACTTGAATAGAGAAGAATGGAAGTCCTGCATTATTTTAATGCTTTGAAATATGCAAATATACTTCCTTTTTTTTGTTGTTGAACTTCCTGCTTATTCTGCCAATATAGATGAGAATTTAAATGGATCCTACTAAGAATGCTTATTGAAGCAGGGTTCCCAGCTTGCTGCCATGGGGGGCTTGGGCTCAGTTAGAACACCTAGACTGGCCAACACTGAAACATCTGCCTTTGCAACTTGTTTCAGGAACATGGGTAAATAAGGCTCTGCACCCTTACCCAGCTATTTGCAAAAGGAGAGCTTAAATGTGTTTTGATGCAGCTGAATGATACACAAACACAGATATTGTAATGAACTTATCTTGGGGTATAGTAAACGTGTAGTCATGTTGCAGAACTCATTACTGGCTTTTTTAAATGGTAGCTGTCAGTGTAAAATTGGTTATCCTGTACATCACATCTGAATTTCACACTTTACCAGCATGGTTTGGGAAATGTTTGGAATGTGGTTTTCACAGGGATTGAGAAGATGTGTACTGGGGAATGCCCTTAATAGAAGGGAACCATTAAGGGTGTTGTGAAAATAATATTGATTTAGCACATGAGAAATAAGAGTAACTACTCTATTTAGCATAATAAAAAAATGTGGAGGGAGGTGGAGGGTAATTTCATTGTGAAGAAGTGAGTGCATCCTGGGTCATTTTGCCAATGAAACTCTATAACCATGTAATCATAAAACATCAGCTTGGAACACTTAATCTAAAATCTATACCCTTTAAAACTCCATCTCACCTGCTTTTGAAAAAGTAGAGTTAGGCATTTTAATTTTTTGTTTCTTAAGCTATAAAAATAGTTAAGGACTTTCTGTTAAAATACTAAAATTATGGGACAGTTCTGTTGTTTACAAGAGATTTTTTTAAATATATATTTCATTCTCATATTAGGAAAAACCCACATCTGCCCAAAAAATTTACAGTTTTCCAAAAGACATAGGAAAATTATATTAAAAAAAAAGAAAAAAAAAAAAAGGAGGAGGGGTGAGAAGCAAGCATTCAAATTTCCATGGATGCTCTGTGTTTATGTAAAGTACAGCAGCTGCACTGCAAATTCCCCTCTCTGGATGACCTCAGTTCTGAACAAGACAGACTGTTCTGGGTGCAGGTGTGATTACTGAATTATTTGTTCTGTTTTAGTGTCAGTCAGTTACAGAGAAGTATTATGGGTAAAATTTGTATCCACTGAATAAAGTGAATTTGTAGATTTGGTATTCCACAGTTCACTATGTGCCTTCCTGCTGTTGCAGGAATAGTTTATTTTATTCTCTTGAATTGCATTAGTTAAATAGGACAGACAGAGGAAGTGACTCCAGCAACAACCTCTGAATACATCAGGCAGGCAGAAAGGCAGGATTGCACTGAAGATGGTACTGGACATAAAAGACAGTTTTGACAGCTAAATTAGGATTTTTTTTTTTTTAAGAGGTTTGTATATGTTGCTGGAATTGAGAATTTTAAGTTTCTTCTCCATGCTTCTTGAGGAATAGAGCTGTGAGAAATGCTCACTCCTAACACATACATGCAGTCAGTTTTGGTTTGAATGTGATTATTCTTGTGAACCTGCCAGCAGTTTTCCAGCCTACCTTAGATCACGCTGGTCATTGCCAGGTGTCCATACTTAGTTCTGTTCTGTGTACCTTTTATCTCTTGCCAGTTCGTGGAGTTTTACGGGAAAATCCTTTTCTTTCATTAGTGTTTGGTGTAGAGTGCCAGAGAGCAGGGCTGATGTACTGAAACGTGGCTGCTTTTCTCAGACTTGTCTCCAACCAGCCGGGTGCAGTCAGGCTGGGGAACCTGGGTTCCTGAGCCCCTGATGTGCAGCGTGTCAGCTTTCCAGGGTCTTGGAAGAATCAGCACAGATCTAGAGCCCCCAAAAGTGAGTCCTTGTAGAAAGATGGGTGTAGTTTTCTCCAGATAATGAGCAAATTCAGTCTCTGCTTTGGTAACCATTTAAGAGAACTATTCACCGTAAGATGTGTGACTTCAGCAGCCAAGGCAAACTTGCACTTCTAGGAGGTTCTCCCTTTTATTGCTGAAAGGGCAATAACAGGACACAGCATTTCAGGGGAGTGGTAGTCATGTAAGGCTGAAGGAGTGATGGCAGTGGTGTCTTTATGTATCCACTATTCTGATCGTTCCCTCTTCAACCATGGTCCTGACAGGACTGGCTTTGTGTGAGGCACAGAGCATAAGTACAGAAATGTGTGTGAGAACTTGGAAACATTATTTTAAAAGGAAAGGGGGGATTAAGATTCCCATGCAAAAAACAATATATTCATAAACACCTCTGTGTTGTGTTTAATGAGCTTGCCATTATGCTGTATGCTTTAAGTAAAGAATAGATGGAAAATGGAAGGACATTTGCTGAGACACCGATTTTAAATACTGATCTTGTTTCTGATCCAGTGCAGTTTCTTTAAATGATCTGATTCTAATTGAAGACATATAGGGAAACAGATCAGATATCTCTGAGGATTAGCAAGGGTTTTAGGTGAGTAGTGAATGATAAACAGGTCAAAGGAATGTGTAATCCAGTGCACTCATACTGTACCATGATTCTCCCGAGCATGAGAATTGCCTGTTTTTCTTTTAAACCCTCTGAAGCTGATAGATCTTCCTCATGAAATCGGGAATGCATTCATGGTGTAGGGCATGGAAACATCAACATTTCTAATGGTGGGAAGTAGTGGAAGAGGGATTTGGCAGGGTCAAGGACAGCTCAAACAACTCCCACTGCTGTTGGTGTGGGGAGCAGTGAGACGCTGTGGTAAACAGCTGGGATTTCTCTGAGTCACTCATTCTCCTTCCCACCTCATCGCTCCGTCTGTGTGCGTGGGTGGCCAGGTACGTTTCTAGGCAAGGAAGTCATTAAAATTGATGTCACATCTCACAGTCACGTTAGGGGGAGAGGGGACATTGCATCTTTTTCTTACCTGTTTTGGAGCCTTCTTGCACTCACCTGCGTGTTGTGACCATCAGTAATAAGGACAGGGGACCAACACAGAGATAGCCAATTATTATCCCTCAGGGATAATAATAATTATTATTATTGTATCTGAGCTTGTATCTTCAGTCTCACCTGTCTGTCACATGCCAGGCACTAGGCTGCACGTCTCTATTAAGGTGCAGGAAGGGTCTTTGACAGAAACAGAACTGTAAATATATTTTGTATTATTGTCTTCATTTGCCCACCTGCTTCCTTGGGGGTGGATGGTGGTTTCAGGTCGAAAGCAGTTGATCTGATCAAGGGTATCAAGGTTAGGGGTGATACAACTAGGGACATGTTAACTTCAGCAGGTGGTATGGCTTGTGCTTGAATCAACACTGCCTCCTGCTGAGAAAAACTGGTGCAATAATAAAGTGTTAAGGCTGGGTGTCTTGGAGCTTGATGATGGTCACAAGTCAGAGTTCATGGTGTGCTCACTGTCCTGCACTAACAACTTGTCTGTTAACACCAAGGCTGGACATTTTGCTTCAGAAAAGGCACCTCCATGCAGAAACTCAGGGCAAGGTTGCTACCTGAGCATGAGGCTACAGTAACCTGGAATAGTATTTGGTGTATGTGTTCTTTTGTTGGATGGTGTAAGGTAGAGCAGAGTCACCCTGCTTATTTTAATAATAAAATCTGACACACCTGAGCCCAGAGAGGCCAGCTGGAAGAAGGTATTGAAACCCCCCAGTAAGTGAGGTAGCACCATTCAGCATTCAAACAACTTACATATAACTTGAGATAAATAAGAATTGTTTCTTTACAATCTTTGAACTTGTTTGCATGTTTCTCATTTGTCCTTTCAGGTAAGACAGTGAAGTCTTTAACTGCTCCAGAAGAAGAGGGTCTGGAAAGAAAATGTCTCTGGCAAAAAAGTATCAGGTAACACTGGTAGTGGGGAAGCTTCTTAATAATATTTATCTGAACAGGTCTTAATGAACTGAGTTACACCCGAATTTGAAGTTACAGCTTTACAAGAAGGAAATCTTGAGCTCTTAGTCACTGACACCAGAAAAGTGCCTGCTTTTAGTTTTTATGTAAAGTGCTACTGCTTTTGATATGCAAATTGTGCACTGTACTCTGTAACCTCAGTCTTCTAGAGAGCAAGAGGAAGGGCAGAGAAAAATGTGTGTGGTGGAGGAATTCAAATGATATGGAGAGAGGGTTCCTGCTCTTTTTCACAATGCAGTCCTAAATTGCAGTAAAGCACAAAGAGATCAAATTAGCTTGGACTCTGAGGGCAAGGATTGCCCTGTGTTGTAAGGGGCATTTGATAATTCCTGCGTGCCACGAGTATAAAAGGTAACTGAGATGACTGAATGTTAAAGTAGCTGGAGCAAGCAGTAATAGAACTGAGTGGGTTGTAGCCCAGTGACAGCTCATCATATAATCATCATGTTTTCCACTTACAGCATCTCTGAAAAACAAGAAAGATGGTTTAATTCTTTTTGGTTTTCCTCTAAAAAGAGATTTTGAGTAATTGTTTTTTGTAAAACCTTCATTGACATCTGGGCTATAGGTACTTATTTAGAGTTACAGAAGTGTTGTTGCCTGTGGTTCAAAATATATTCTGACACACACACACTCCCCTCATTAAGTTATGGGGAGAATTTCCCTTTGTCATTTTTCTTTTTCCTTAATTGCCATCTCTTGCACAGAGGTCAGGCTGGCTCTGCTGGCATTTCACGTTGTAGAAGCAATCACTGAGAAAAGCCCTGATTTGTGCATGTTTTAGTGTCTTTGATGCTCCATTCTTCCTCCTGTCCACGTCTCAGCCCGGAGAAGCTGCCAGAGGAATCCTAGGTGGGCACAGATGGGCCACCTGAGTGGTGCCCTCTTTGAGGGCAGCCCCCTGCCCTTCCCATGGCTCAGCTGTGCCATGGTGGGGAGCCAGGCCATTGTTCTCCCTTCTTCTCCTTCAATCCTCAGTTCCCAGAAGCTGATTGAAGAGAAACAATGGCTATGTGATTATATAAAGAGTAGCAGGTTCCCAGTTTTTATAGGCAGCTCTCACTAACCTCTAAGTCAGGCTATTTTTTAGCATTATTAGGAGAGTGGCAACTGGAAAATGGCTTTATTAGGTGAAATAGGATTTAAAGGAAAATGGGCCTCATGAGATGAAGCTAAAATCAATAGGAGATGGCACTTGGTGCTGTGAGTCTTTAGGAATCCATATGTACCGTGTGGTCTAGTTTTGGGTTGGAGCTTGTCAGATTTTGTATCCAGAGGTGTGCTTTGCAATTAATGAAATATGATTATTTTAAAAGTGAAATTGCAGTAAAAGTGAATTATTATTTGTAAAGGTGAAGCTGTCCCTAGGAAGTTGATGAAGTGTTGTAAAAATGTCCTGAAGGGTGAAGCTGTGGCTGTGTTTTCCTGTGAAGTCAGCAAACTGGGGGGTTGGTGCAGGGTGTCAGAGAGTAACTTCAATTGTTTGCTTTTGTGTTCTTTCAGAAGGGCTAGCTCTGCTAGCAGCAGTGCACTCCACTGAATTGCTGAGGTTTGTGCAGCCCTCTAGCAATAGGTTTTCCTACTGCAGCCCACCCCTGAAGTGTCTATATGCCTGTGAATTGCTTTGCTGATTGCTTTCAGTTCCTATTGGGAGGGTTACATGTGTATAAGATTCAGAAATAGCTTTTTCTCAGAAATTTAAGGCAGAAAAGTTAACTAGAAATTATCATAAATTAGGAATGTACATGTCAAAAGTCATTCATCTTCTGCCACCTAGGAATGACTGAATGAAGGACATACATTCTCATTTGAGAATTCTGAGCTTTCAGTGGCTAGTGGGAAAAAGGAGCTACTTATTTAATAGGGTTTTAAAAAGATGAATATCTTCAATAAAGTGTAGGTGTTCACAGTATTGGGGAGGCAAAAACAAGCTTTATGGTTTTGTATTTATTTCTCAGTCATGTTTACAGACCACTCAGACAATCACCAGAGCAGCTGTCAGCAGATGGCCCAAGCCAGTGGTGCAGAGAAGGAAGAGGAACCCACCTGTTCTAGGTTTTAGCATCACCTTGGAGTCAGTGCAGACCACTTCTGCTGGGAAAGAGCTATAAGGCAGAGGGGTGGAGATTGGGGATTACATCTGCTGTTGGTTCAATTCACATCGTACCTTTTTTATTTTAGAAGATGAATATAGAATGTAGATAGTTGATAGACTTGAGATTTGGTATCTTTCTAGCTTGGAAAAGTGCCTTTGCTTTTTGTGAGAAAGGACTATGTGTAGTGTGCAAGGTCTTAATTAAAAAGAGACTTTTCCCTTGTAAAAAGGTGTCTCTAGCTTTTGGCCAGTCAAACGTTTGCTGTGTTGTGTGACTTCATGGTGTTACTGCAGATGCTGACACATAACCAGACAGCTGCCTCAAAGTGACACATGCTCTGGGAGCTAAAGGGAATGTCCAGAAAGCTTCCCAATGTCTTGGTGACACTGCTCCTGTCACCAAAACCTTCAGGAGTCATCAGAGATTGTCACATTTTGGTTCTGCCATAACCAAGACCCAGGCTGAATTTTGAATGCATTAATAACCTTTATAGGAACTTACAGTAAATGTTTCATGTTCTTTCCAGAAAGATTTTCTTGTGATTGTTTCAGTTTGACTCTAGTGCCGTTTGTTTTTCTTTCATTATAGATGAATCATCAAATAGCTGAATGTAGGATTGAATACTGAGGTCAAATACATTGCATTGGCAATTACAATTTCATTTAAATCTGTAGTTCACACTTGTAGGAAGCTGTGGCTTTTGCTGTAGCCTCTTCATTGAAAGACACATTTTTGATCTCCATGCCCATTGTTTGTGCTGTCATGAGTTAAACCCAATTAGGATGGCAGCAATATTCTTTCTTCCATTTTCCTAACTGCTGTTTTATTACCCAGTGGATGCATGCAAACATCCAGGGACGGTATTAACAGGAGGCAGAGAAACCACAAGAGACTTTTCTTTGCAGCCCCTTACGTATTAAATTTTTCCCTTCAGGTTTTTGCTATCTAGAGAGAGATTTGTTCTGGCTATCTTTTAACTTCTGCAATTGGAACAGCTGTTTTTATTGGGCCGTCAGAGAGCCCAAGGGGCACTTTGGTGGACAGTGACACTGAGCAGTCCTTCCTCGTGCGCTGTTTCTCGCTGAGTGCTGGGAGTGTGCAGCAGCTGAGCAGGATGAGAGGGCACCAGGACAGCACAGCAGCGCTACTGAAGCACCACTTTCTTTCAGTGATTTGTGGGTGTGAAGGAAATGCTGCTGTTGCAAAGGAATCAGATGAACTCACAGATCGTGAGCACCACTTTTCACCTATGAGAATTTTGGCATAATTACGTGTACTTGTACAGTCTGCATATGACAATAAAAACACAACAGTGAAACTGAGGTGAAGGTTGGGTAATGGTTCAGTCTAGAAGTTTGAAATAAAGAGTTTGGCAAGAGTGAAAAATGTATCTGGACAATCTCTTTAAAATGTCTAAATTTGGCATTTTGGATTGTTCCTATAATGCTGAGAATTAAAGGTGTGTTATCTTTAGTCAAAAATGTCAGTAAAGTTTTGCACGTGAAATTCAGTAGAAATTTGTTAAAATGTGCTTGTAAGTTCCCAACAGCATGGAGCTGTGTCTTCATTTTCTAAACCTTCAATATATTGGTTTTGTGACCACCACCACCACCACTTGGAAATACTCTGTGTATGAATATGGAGACTATTCTGTTCTTTCTGGTCAGGTTACCACGGCTGTTTTCCACAGAATAGTGAACTTAATATTATAGGTGGCTGACATGAGTTTACCAGGTGAGCTCAACTCAGCCTGTGGAAAGGTAGCGTCTAAGGGCTTTAAAAATGTCCACCCAAGGTGTGTTACGTTGAAATAAATTTGTGCAACAGCATATACTTGGAAAAAATACGGCTAAGAGAGTGGAAAAGGAAAATAGAAAAGAGTTGTTAGTCTGTTTTTTTTTTCTTTGTAAAAAAAGTACATTTGACAAATATGTGGATTTTCTCACATAAATACATAATTTGCTTTTTCTTTTTAATGAGGGAGAAAGTGTAACTAGGAGGAATATAACTTGAAAGAATATTCATATTCTTAGTATTTAAAAATTATAAGAATGAAAGCCCTAAAAACTTTAGATTATGTTTTAAGACTTTGATTCATGATGCATAGACTAATAGAGAAGCAATATTTAGTCAGTGTCAAAAAAAAAAAATTATATTTGGTCACAGTATTGCTAAACAGGCTGTAAAAGAATGTGTGGGTCATTTTTGCTCTCTTAGCAGGTAAAGCAGATTAAAGCTATATAATTTATAACATGCTCACATATCTATTTAGGATGCAAAACACTTGAGATAAACTCATTAAATCACTCTGGTCTATGCTTCGTGGTTAATTTAATTAATATTGAGGATTCTTTCAGAACAGTCTGCAGTGCTTTTGGTTTGGGGGTTATTGTTTTTTTAAAATCATATTACTTTTTGTGAACAAAATGAGTGGTTATCAATCTGCAGGTGAATTTTTTGTAAGTAGTAAGGGACTAAGTATTGTGAATCTAGTAGAATATTTTACTCAGTTCTGCCACTGATAGAACTGGTCAAACTCATAGAAAACCAGCCCTCTACACTGAATTTTGAGGTGTATTTCCTCTATTTATCTAAGCCAAACAGGAAGGGGGTTGGATTCCTAAGAAGCTGCCATCTGATGTAGATAGCATAGAATTTTTTTCCACAATAGTGCCACAGAAAAGTATTCCAGGGTCAGAGTGTGCAGTGGGTATGACAAATGGATGCAGAACAGTAAATTACTGTTGCTTTTGGAATAGAACATTAAAACTTGTTCTGCTCTTCTCTCCATCCTCACAGGCACATGATACTGCAGAGATTCAAAATCAGAAGTAAATCAGCTGGACAGTTGCCTCCTGCCTTCCTAAATAGGCAAACTTATTAGAAAGAGAAAAAAGGGGCCTACCTACCTCATTCCTGTGAGTAGCTCTAAAGATCCCTTCCACCCTTCAAATCAGCATCTGCCAGGTTGTTGTTTTGGAATGCTGAGCATAAGGATGTGGCGAAGAAAATAAAAATTTTAATTTGTTTTCTTGTGGACAACAATTAAGTGTAGCCAACCAAAGAAACCAACTGAAATCATTAACAGGCTACCAGCATGCCTGTTGCCTGTGGCTACATTGAGCTGACGGATGATGCATTGTTAGTCAGTAAATGAACCTTTATCGGTGCTTCCTAAAGCTTGGGTGCTCCAGAAGTCCCTAAAGCCATCCAGATCGTTGCCATGTTAAAGTGATGCTGCAGCTGATGTGTTACTGCAGAGGCTGTCTGGGGCTCAGTTCTCTGCTTTTGTATTTCTTAGCAGTTCGTTCTGTAATAACGTGGTGTGACCCATTGTGAGGCTTGAACAGAAGATCCCCAGAGTGACCCCCTGGGCCGGGGCAGGGACCAGAGCAATGTTTGCTGAACAGCTGCTCTGTGGCTGATACTCACCTGCTCTGAACTGCCTTTTCCTTGCTGACTTCTCTGTCCTTTCTTCCTCCAGGGAGAAGGTGGGTTTGCTGGTGTGGATGCCTGCCACGTTTGCTTCACCAAAATGAGTTAGGGCATGCAGGAGAGAAGGGAGACTTTTGCAAGCAGAACCTATCATGGTGAGTCAGATTTTGTCCCTGCGTTTGCTGTAGAGCTTCTCAGTGTCGCTACATTGCTTAAAGCTGTTCACACAGAGCTCTCTCTTCCCTGGAACAATGTTACACATAACCCTTCCTTGGCAGCAGTGCTGGATTGAGAGGTTCTTCCCTACTGCTTTTGCCTCCCCTGCCACTTGAGGTCCACAAAAGTGCTCGGGGGGACCTTCAGCAAACTAAAGCAGCAAATTGAATGGAGCTGAAAATAATTACTCTCTACCATGTAGACATGAAAAGTATGAGAAACTGTGGTCTGTAGCTTTGATTTGGAACCACAGCATCTGTCTTGAACATTATACTGAAATTAAGTACATGGGAACTGTATTTTTAATTTGGGTTGCTAAATACCCCCTAAAATACTTCACAGAGATTAATTCTCCATTAGTACAGATTAAGTTTTCTGTCATTATTCACTGTGATTGTGAAGGAGTCCCAGCAGAACTCCTGACAGTCCATAGCACTGCTGCAGCATGGACATTGTATCGCCCTGGTATCTTCATTAAATGGATTTGTTTCTAATTTTGAAGCTTAACCTTGGGTTTGAAATTCACTGCAAAGAGCTTTCTCAACATCAATAGGAAGTAATGAAACATAGTTTGCTATAGAAGCATTGGCCTTCTCCCTCCTCCTCATGATGAGAGTTCTGTCTCATGTCTTGCCTTCTTTATTGCCTTCATTTCTCCAGGTTTTCTGAGCCTCCCACTTCTGTGTTATCTCACTTTTCACATCGTCTCAGTACCTTGTACAGGTGCATCAGGTCAAGCTTTTGGGCAGAGGGTTCCCCCATACTGCACTCAGGCCTAAGCACTTATGCATCTACAAATATGACAGCTTTGAATTAATTCAGGAACAATTTAAACAAAAACAAATGCAATATCTTCTGAAAAATGTTTACTTTCAAGCAAACCTTCATACCAAATGCATGTAAACAGACTGGATTTCGTGTGGATAAGCAAAAAAGCAAAGTTAGAATTCACAAATCTTTCTTTCCTACATCCAAGCATGAATTTCTCCAGATCCTCTGTTGTTTTGGGGGCGCTTTTTTGGTGGGATTTTTTTTTGGGGGGGG
>WBMY01005916.1:1288845-1368063 GCA_013397315.1 Donacobius atricapilla
GCCATAGGTCTATGCTTGAACATAGATTCTATGTCTATCTCTGCTTCAACACAGATTCTTTCTCTTCCTTTCAGAAGCGGGACTTGATGTTCCAAACTGTCTTAAGGCTCTTGAACTATTGCTGAGCTCATCAGTTCTCTCTATAGCTGATGCACAAAATTTTTTTCCAAGCTCCACCCTCCTCTGTGCATACTGGATTTTATTTAAGCTTTTGAGGATTAAGTATGGTATTAGTAAAACCTTTGGGACTCTTTATGAGAATTGTATAAGTATCCATTTTGGTCATGGAGAAGCAGCTGTATCCATGCGTTGAATACAGAGTTTTTCCTTTGGAACCATTGTCACTTCAGAAGTCCTTGTGAGTTTGGACTCTGCACTCAGCATCTGCGAGTCTCTGTCCCTCTACTTGGGTGTCAGACTCCTTTGAGTTGTCCTTGCCAGATCACCAGCACTTGAGCAGATTGCATTGCTCTGTTCTGCTGGGGCAAAGTCAATCCATGTTAATGGCTTCTTTAATCTTTTAAAAGTGATTATTTTATTTGGGGCAGTGGCTCCAGCCAATTCCATTCTCTTGCTAGGGATAGTAGTTAAATAGAGATAAGCAGGGCCTGCATAAGACAAGTCAGGCTCTAATCTTGCCTCATTTTGTGCCTAACGGAACTGAAAAAAAAAAAAAAGTAAACTTGATTCTCAGAAGTCATAACATTTCATGGCTCATGTGGTTTACTTTCTCGAACCTTGATTTCAGGAAATACTGGTTAGCCCTGTATATACGATATAACTCTTATGTATCTAATATAAGCCAAATTTATCCACTATCTTGTTTGTGCATCTGAATTGTCTAATTCTACTGTATACTTCTGTTAGATTTTGGGTTTTAAGGTCCAGAAGAGGGAAAAATTAGAGTAGACCAAGGCACCTGCAGACTTGAAGGAAAAGGAGGAAATTCAATTATCTATTATTCCACTTTGCATAAATTTTTTAATGGTATAAGTCTCTTTTAAGCTATTAAATGTTTTTGTAAAAATAGATCCTTCTTGGATATTCCTTTTACCAACTTAATTTCTCTGTGTGTCCCTCAATGCCCTGGTTTAGATGGCTAAATCTTCAAGTCACAGGTGCTGTTGTGTTGCTGTCTTGAACAGTGGGAGCCTTCAGGTCCTGCTAAGCTCAGTGTCTGCTTGAGCAAGGTTGGATTCTGGCTTGTAAATAAGCCCAAATATCTCTCCCCCTTCCTCCCAGTGCTTCCCAGGTGCTCCTCCTTTGCAAAGGAATTCCCAGGTTCTGGTTTGTTATCCACATCTGCATCAGGCAGCTGGGCTGGTGACAGCATCACCCAAAGCACAACAAACTCTGCCTACGAGCTGGTAGGAAACTGCCTTCTTTGGGATGTAGGCCATGTCCCAGAACTTCCTTGTTGTGAGGAGGTGGTTATCACTTTTAATTTTCTGATGCAGTTACTATAACTTGTAGTCAGAGTGATAAGACACAAATGTTATTCCATTTTATTTAAGTGCCATCTTGGTTGTTGCTGTGGTAGTATTTTTACAGAAACTGGCTTATTATAGAGCAGTGGCATTTGGTTTTGCAAGTAACTGGGACACATTACCTGCCACTACAGGCAGCTTCCCCTGGAATTCATCATTTGGCAGTTACTGTTCATTTTAGGCTGATTTAAGATGATGTACCATTTGATTATAGTCTGAATTTCAAGATTGAATTTGTCCTAGGAATCCTCATTAAGATACAATTAATAAAGACTAAGTGCTGTGTTAGGATACTTGGGCAGCTCTGCCTAACGTGGGTGGAAGTAGAACTGTGTTGTAATTACAGGCAATGCTCTGTCATTCTGAGATGTAATTTCTAGTTGGATTGGTTATTTAATAACTGTTTATTATCAGACAATTATATTACATAATAGCAACAATATTCTTATGGCATAAGGTACATACAGTGACTGAGTGCAAACATGGAGATGTAGAAAACAAACATTCTAGTTAGTGCTCTTTACCTCTGCTACATGCCTTTACAGCTTTCATCATTTATTTTGTCAGTGTGAACTAAACTCATTTACTCAGTTCTCATGAAATCAAATTACTTTTGCTATCTATTAGAAGTAGAGTAAAATACTTCTAAATGCTATTCCACAGTGAGAAATGAGATTCATTCTCTTTTGCCCAAACTGTTTAAATCCTGGTTTTTACCACTGAATCCATGTCTCTAAAGCACAAACTTCACAGATATTTTCAGGCCAGTGTATTTCTTCTCTTAGCCAGTACTGTCCAAGGTAGTTACCTCACGGAATTTCAGGAAATTTTTGTTTGTCTTGAAGATTTCTTTTTCACAGTAAACTTATTTTTCCGAGGTAGGTAGTTCTAGACCTGGGTGAAAAGAATTAAATATATCCTTTAATAAATGTTCTCACTGGACAATCTAACCATCAGGATATAAATTTAATTTAAAAATATGGACTGGTTCCTTTTAGAGCAAGATCCTGTCATTCTATAGAAATATATCTTAATTTAAGAATGTTAATCTGTGGAAATTACCAATACAGAGCAGTAGAAGGATACAGTTTAAGTATTGGATGCAGTATACATGGATAGTCTTTATATATTCCTTTTATAGTTATTTAGCATGAAGTCCATGAGAATTTCTGTCCCATTGGTTTTGCTGTTAATAATGTGATGTGCACATTGGCATGGTGTCTGCAGACAAAAACAGAGACAGTGGCTGCATGATGAAAGCATGATCTTTGTCTCTCTTGAGGTATTACTATTTTAGATAAGGTGGTTAGAAACTCTTCGATTTCTGATGTGCTAAACCTTTAAAATCAGAATGCTTCAAAATAAATACATCTATCTGTTCTAGATGCTGCATGGGTTCTGTACTAAAGTTTTAGCATTGGACAACTAAGTTATGGCCTAAGTTAATTTAGAGGCATATTTATGTGTAAATTCATGTGGTTTTGAATTACCTCCCCTGCAAAGCCAGAAAGGATTTCAGTAAATTAGACAAAAGCTATCCATACCAGATCTCTCGGTGTTTTTAATGTCTGTAAGGGCGGAGAGCATCTGGCTGGAGAAGCTGGCACTGTTTGTATTGCTAAAAGAAGAAAGCCACTTCATAGAGAAGACAGGGAAATACCTTGTTCCCAAGTATATCGTCTCCTCTCACGTTTCTTTTGAGCTACCTCTGTATATTTAAAGCATGAAAAACTGACATCATTTGTTTCACGTGGATGTTTAAAATCTTTGGAAACTTTATCCAGAGAGAATGAAGTTTTGAGTAACTAAAATAAGTTACAGCATAAATTAGACCAGCAAGACTCTAAAAGCATTTCTTCATGGAGCAGTTAATTCTTTACAGAGGACTAGAGGAGCCTTAACACTCTTATAAGCTGAAACCACATTTGGCAAAGAGTAAATTTCAAGACTGAAAAAGGTCAAACAAACACTGTGGTGAAGTCCCAGACACTTATTTCCTGGTCACATTTTGCTAAATTTGGAACTGAGTCTACATCCTTTGCAAAATGTGTACTGCATGTAATTATATTCCAGATATTGTTTCACTGGAAGCTATGAGATTTGACTGTTTCATTTGTGTTATTTATTGTTGCTCTGTTACAAAAATGAATTGTGCACTGGTGGTACAATAAACTACCAAATGTCTTATTTGTCTTATTAAACAGGCAGGGATTAAAAGGATGTCTAATGAAATGTCTTGGTTGAAAAGTTACGTGAGTAATTGGATACATTTTTATGGTGAGGTATTTTATTTTGTGAGGGAATGATCTTTCCCTTCATGCAGAAATTAAGAGAGATTTACACTCTTTTCAGCAATTGTTGTTAACAGAGATTTTACTGTGTATAAGAAATCATGTCAATATTTTTTCATTGATTCTGAAAGCATCTGCTGGATTGCTCAATGCTGTTATGAGACAACTAGATACAATTTTGATTCTTGTGACAATTAAAGCATCGCTGAGAGGAGGTGCTCCCCAAGAGGAAGCCAATTGTCTCTTTTGTGAAAGCTTAGCTGGTGGAGAAAAAAATCCTTGAAATTAGCACAGTACATCTTTTTAACACTGTTTGACAGAAGTGCATACACGTGTCTGGGCTAACTCTGAATTGTGCTGGTGGCTGCACAAGTTTAGGGTATTAAAGGACAGAAATCCAAAGAAAATGATGCTTCCATCTGTCTGCTGCAGAACAATTTCCTGCAAAACTGATCGGATTTCCCAAAGAAGTTTTCTACACATGGAACTGGTTTATTCATTCTGTGAATTCATAGATACTAAGTGTGCCTTGAAGCATGCTGATCCTTGTGTGTTATTAGCCAAAAGTAGATATGTGGGTCCAGATAAAACTGGAGAGATTGGCACCTTCAGCATTGAGATCTGCCTTCTATTTCTGAAAAATGTTGGAGCTATTTATAAATTTGGAAGATCACAGGACTGTATGTGGCTTATCATGCTCATGCTTGTTGCTTCAGCTTCTGATATACTATTGTAATTAACTTTATTCCTAGCTTTCACAATCACAAGGCTGTTTTTCTATTTAAAAATAGAAAGGCCTTCTGCAAGAATACTGGATATTTTGTCTTCACTGAAGTGCTGTGGCACATTGCAAATGATGTATGTATAAGGCCTAAGTGTTTCTCTTTACTTCTCTTCAGAGTACATAGTATATACAGTGTGCTGTTTGACATCACAGACAGCTTAGTAATGCCTAAGAGAAAGTTTCCCAGGCCCAGAAGGGAGAGGAAAAGTACTATAAAAGCTAAATCCCAAATTTCATATTTACACCTCTACCTACAATGAAAAATTTCAGTGGGTTTTTTTTCAGGCTGTTTAAAATACAGATGCAGGAGAAGATGCAGTTCCTCCCTGCTCTTCCTTAGCACTCTTCAGAGCAGTACATGCTGTCCATTTTTCCTGCTCAGCCAAGGCACAGCAAGTTTATCGACCTGCCAACAATCTTTCCATTACAAACATTACTTCATTGCTGCTGTTGCATGTTAGCAAGGCAAAGTGAAATAGTTCCAGCAGTTCAGGTATTTTTTCAGTCAGGTTTCTCCTCTAAGAAACCTGATGCACTACAGCTTCAGTCCTTACCTTTTTGTCTCCACATGGAAAAAAAAAAAGGCCCTTGCTGAAGTCTTATGGGAATAAGATGTGTGTGCCTTCATCTCAGTGTTTAACAGCTGGATTAGTTAATGGAAAGAACTGAGAACAATGTGAGCAAATCTGTCCCTTAGTAAATTCTTGTAGTGGTTTGTAGAAGGCCTGACAGGACAGGAAGATTTCCTAGGTTGGCCTTCAGGGGTGACACAGGCTGGAGTGACATTCTATTAAGTGTCTGACTTTCCAGAGGTAAAGTATTATGGGAACATTTACTGCTTATCTCTAAGTAGCAATTGCAATTATAATATGAATTCTCTGAATGTCTTTCTGTTTGAGGGCTTAAATTCTACTATTTCAATTACAGAGAAGGTAGAGATCCAGATTTTCAACCTCCTGCTGGAGATCATTTGTATAACTTTGGGCCATTTGGCTGTGGCTTTACTTCAGGAGACTGACAGTCTAATTTAACCAAGCAGATGTGGATTTGTATATGTGGAGTAGATATTCTGTCACATAAGCTGTGTAAAAATTCACAGGTCAGATTCAGGACTGTTTGAAGTTGCCCAAGAAGTTCTTTGCAACTAAATCTCTTTTGGATGAAATCTATTTATGGAAGTGGTATTTTTTTTTTCTTCCTGTTATTTAAAGTCTCCAAACTATAGAGATCATCATCACAGAAAACATTATTGTTTTACATAAGAAAATTGTAGTTGCTGTGTAGTTTCTGAGTTACATGTATTACCACGCACATAAGCAGACCCATTTCTATATTAATGAAAACACATATACTAGTGCCATGAGTTATGTTCTGATCCAAGTTTAAATATTTGACTGTGATGGTGGTGACTTTCTTCTTCTCTTGACATATCACTTTTACTTTGAAACTAGTGCTTGAAAAACCAAATTATTATCTACTGGGTAAAGTTCAGCTTGTACCTTTTTACATTTTCAAGTATTATGAACTCCCCACAGATAGTTTGCTTTTCAGTGTGTACTGACTGCAGCTCCAAGAAATGAGCTCATTCTGTCTGTCATGAAATGGAGAACACTGCTGGTTAATCAACTGGTTCAGCAAACAGAAAAGCAAGAGATTTTTCCCAAACATTGGTGCATAAGAGAAAAGCTGACTCAAGTGAGTGAATATTGCACATCTGCTGGTTTTGGCTGGGCTAGAGTTAATTTTCTTCACACTGTCTGTATAGGGCTGCATTTTGGATTCGTGCTGAGCACAGGGTTGATGATTAGGGATGTTTTTGTCATTGCTGAGTGGAGCTCACACAGAGCCAAGGCCTTTCCTGCTTTTTCTACTTCCAGGCTGGGGAGGGATCTGGGGGTGCAGGGGAGCTGTGAGGAGACATGGCCAGGACAGGTGGCCCCCACGACCACAGGGATGCTCCAGACCCTGTGACATCATGCCCAGTATATAAAGTGGGGGAAGAAGAAGGAAGGGGGGGACCTTTGGAGTGATGGTGTTTGTCTCCCCCAGCAACCATTCTGTGTGATGGGGCCCTGCCTTCCTGGGAATGGCTGAACATCTGCCCAACCATGGGAAACACTGAACTGATTCCTTGTTTTGCTTTGCTCTCCCTGTAAAATTATCTTCATCTCAACTCAGGAGTTTTTCAGCTTTTACCTTTACAAATTCTCACCGTGGTCCTGCTGGAGGGGGAGCAGCCAGGGAGCTGCGTGGGGCTGGGCTGCTGGCTGAGGTTAAACCACAACAGCACATACTGCCTGTCTGGCAGACTCACTGATTCAGTGCAAAGTGACTGACATGAAAAATAGAGCCATCATCTTTTCAAATAGGTTTCTGCAAAGCTAAGCAGGGGAAATGAGAGTTCTGCTTCTTGCACTGTGGTTGGTCACTGCTTAAGCCACCCCACCCATATAATTGGGGGTTTTTTGCAGGTGATGGAAGACCGTGGTTTCAAGCAAACTCATTTTTGTTGGTTCATTTTTTTTCTTGGTTGTGTTTTTGTTTTGGGGAGCTTGAGGGGTTTGTTTTGTTTGGTTTTGGTGGGATTTGTTGGATTTTTTAAAAATTCCTTTTGCATGGCTTATAGTGTTGTCTGTCTGTTGAGCATCTATCTTCCCAAACACTACTGATCTGTTGTTGTGGAACCAACTCCCTGCATCAAATCATAATTTCTCTTTCCCTCTCTCCCACACAGCCATTTGTGCTTCATATAAAACCTAAATGAACTTGAAGATCTTCACTGAAATCATTCCTGCTCCACATCCACAACTTTTTATTCTGAACCAACAGTAACAGAATTCTCTGTCTCCTCCTTGGATTTCTGGCTAATAAGCAGCCCTGCTAGTCAGGCAGAGCCATTTTCTGCCATGAGTTTTTGAATAATTTCTAATAAATTGACAGTGGGTATTGTCCAAAGTGCTGAAACATTTGTTTCTAAAAATAATCAGCAACAACTCCCAATCAGCTCTGCTATGCATCTTCCTTCTGATCAGCAACAAAGCAGAGATGCTTGATCAATGACTTTAAAATAAACCAAAAAATATTAAATGTATGAAAGAGAATAGATTTTTTGGATAGCTTAAAGGATTTTTTTTAATCTATCCAAGGCTTTTATGACAAAATACAGAGAAAAATACAGGTATTTCTGAAATCCTTTCAGAATCCAATTTCAGATGTTTAAAAATATATAAATATGTTTCTCTGCAGTTGATTAAATTGAAAGATATTTATATTCTGAAGCTTGCAGTAAGCTCTACAAATATGTCCTAATTCCTCAGAGTGATGTTGTCATCACGTTTGTCAGCTAAGGCTCAAGGAGACTGCAAATTCTTTTGTATTTTCCTCTCTTTTTCCTGTCTGGGAGTTCATGGTGGGCTGTTTGTTTCAGAAGAGATTGTTCTTCATTTAGTTTACGGGTGCTCTTTTCATGTGTGAATTTAGTACATAAGTTAAGAAATTGCAGGCTCTGTTTTGTTTTTTTTTTTTTAGCTATTGCCTGTAGACATTAATATCCAGTGTAGTGAAGGGTTTTATGCCCCCACCCCCAGGCTCTATTTTGTAATCAATAGCCTTTTCCATATGTTTTTTCCTGGTATTATGAGTTTCCTAGTTTGTACGGTGCTATTTAATTCCATGTCCTGCTTTTCCATAGAATGCAATAATAGATGATGACGACAGTGGCAATTAGAGCTAATGGGTTACTTCTTAGAGATGCTGAATATCCATTAGTCCTGTTGAACTTGGTCCGAAATTAGGCTATTTTAACATCCAACTTGGAATATCAGCTAGTTGCTGTTGCTTTTTTGTGTGTGTACAATTCTGCTGCATGTTTCTTTATAACACTCCTTGATTCATCAGTTTTTGGTTGGTTCTCCTTGTTTAGTCTGAGTATTTCCTATTAATTATTATTTTTCATATTGCCTGAATTACAGGAAAAAATCATTACTGTAGAGGTAGTTACAGCTTATTTATGGCTAGAGAAAACTAAATCTGTGTTACCAAATTTATTTGACTAAATGAAAGAGGGATTTTTCTTACTGTTTAGGGCATTTTTTAAAAATCTTTTTGATGAACAACCATTCTTAATACTAGATAATTTCACATTCATTTCACTGAATGACTTTCCTACTGCAGGACTTTCAACTACTTATGTAGTCTAAGTGAAACACACAGTTGCTATACTTATATTATGCATCTTCAAAATGTTGTGAAATGAATCATTCTAGATGCCATGTCTCAAATCTTTTTCCTCATTTGTATCTCTAGCTGTTTTAAAATCTTGGAGATATTTAATGATAGGGTTTTTTTTTAGGATGAAAAGGAATTAAGTCTTCTATTCTACTTAGTTTCATTTTCTAAACTAAATGCAGTAACTGAGGAACATCATGTTTCACAGAAATACGGGTGGGAGTCTCAGGGTTGGGGAGAAATTACCCAGTTCTGTTTTGCTGCATTGTGTGTGTGTGTTCTTCCCTGCTGGAGCTCATTTAGCTCAGCACACACCAAGCTGGTGTTCCAGCTTCTGCTGAATTCCAGCACCTTAAACAAATGCCTGCTCATAGCTTGCTATTCTTTGTATCTTATGTGCACCTGAGGATTTACAAGGACTTGCTTTTTGTACATAATCTGAATTTCAGAGGTTCAATCCTGCTGCTATTTTTAGGGCAGTTGTAAGAGAGGACTTTCTCATCAGTCTGTCACTGAAGCTGTGGGATGAACTGATTGAGTGGATCAGTATTTTTAAGAAGAAGGTGGAAAAATCACCATTATGTGTTTTGCCTTGATGGGAGGAACAATGTAACATGCAGAGTAACAGACAGTCAAGCCTTGTGTTTAAAATAGCAGCTGAATTGTCTCCGTCAAGGCATGGATGTGCTGCAGACTCCATTTTTAAAGACTATACGGAACCCTTAATTGCTGACTGTGCACTTGACATACAATTAAGCATTTGAGCTTTCCTCTAATCTCTGTGTACAAGAAGATAAAGGATGCTTGGAGACTTGTATCAGTAAGGCTATTTATACAGAGCTCATACTGCAAACACTTTTGATGTCCTTTAAGCTTCTGCCTTCATATCCCTGTCAGCTCAATCCACTGCACACATTTCTGAGTCAAACTGGCATAAGTCAGGAAGGGGAGAAATGTGTTCACATGCAAGAACACTGGTCACAGTAAGACTCTTTTCTAGCAGGAGCAGAAATCCTTTCCTTCATCAGTCTCTTGTGACAGACTCTGCAGACTTAGGACATAGATAAAGCAATGGGTGTTTCTCATGCAGTGATTATAGAGAGATTTCAAGTGATGAAGGTTCAGGAAAAAAAAAGAAACTGAGTTGGTGCCAGCATTTCAGACTGTGCTCAAGAATTTGTCTTTGAAAAGTTAGATCATTGAGGTGCTGCCTTACTCTGGGGAATGACAACTGTCACAGGGATCTGCAAGAACACGAAACATCAGCTAGTCATGGATCTTTTGTAGCTGAGCTGTAGAAAGATGCTATGTGTCAAATTTTGCATCCTTCCCCCACAGTTTTCAACACAGACATCTGCAGGACACAGATAGACACGATTCCATAGCCGGAATAGAATTATCGTTTCTTTGGTACTTATCCTTTGCCTTTAAGAAGACCAGTACCAATAGTGGCCACCTTTATCATGAATACCCCTTCCTGCTGGTGATCTTGTTATTATTTCTTGAATATTATTGCTTCCCTATTATTAGAGATATCTTTTCCCTCATATGTTGCTTGAACTAAATTAAAAAATTGCAAAGAACCAATGAGCAATGGGCAAGGCCTTGTACTGAATGTAGAGCTTGCACTGAGGAAGCCAAGTCTTGACAGAATCTAAGCACAAAGCTGATGTTACAGAAGGTGATAATTTATGTCTGGACTTCCAGCTACTTCAGTGTGCATGTTTGTAACAAAAGTAATGGAAGCAAGCGCACACTTGAGATGTGCTCACTCTTGGGGAGATGCTGATCCACAATCAGCAGTGTATTGGCAGAGGTTTTCAGCACCGTGCAACTGGTCCTAGGCTGCTGAGAAAAGTTTAGGAAACATTTGAGTCCTGCATCAGAAGCAGGAGTGGAAAATGGAAGCAGGAGTGGAAAATGGAACTCCCTTTGAGTTCAGAACAAGCAGTGCATGAGCATCTTGCAAGAGAATTGAGGTATTTCTAGAAACTGAGTGGAGGAAGCTTCTTCAGCTCTTTGTTAGTGACTACTTTGAAATGTCAGATAAAAATAGGGAAAAATGAGAGTTACTGTGGATATTCATCCTTAACAAAGAACATCTCTGATCTCTGGCCTCAGCTGATTTTTGTCTCAGACTTCCTACCTACAGAGAACCTGTTGGAGATTGACTTCTTTGGTTTGCAATATGTATGTAGCACCTTCAGTCTGCATTTCGTTTTCTTTGCGGACTTCAGATAGAAGCTGTTGCAGGGACCATGCAAAGGTAAAACGATAAATTCAGAATTTGTGCTCCAAATGATAAAAGATCTGCAACTGAAATTCCATCCTGAACCTTTTTATATCTCATGATGATTTTATTCAGAGCTTTTGTATCTTTGTGTAGTTTGTCACAGACCAAGTTGGGGTCAAATAGAGAGCATTCTTCAGTTTCTTGGCCCACTATACAGGGGGATATAGCAGAGTAAGCAGTATTTAGGGTTGATCTTAAACTGCTGAAGCTCCAATGCCTGTGTGAGAAAGGCTGAAAAGGGCTGAGTTATGTGCATGTCCATGTACCCTGGCCATTTCAGTATCCACAGTAATATTTTAGACAACTTACTTACAACCACAAGCTTAACAGAAAAATTTTTAATTGTGAAAACAAAAATTACTGCAAGCACATAAGTTGAGTCCTCTTTCAACAGAAGATGTAGGCTGCGTGTTGGAAAGTGTTTATTTCGCTGTGCAGCAGATGTGTTGAACGAAACTACAAAAATGTTTCAATCATTGTTTGATAATATGTGTTGGGGGAAAAAAGGAATATACTTCGCTTGTTTATTTCCAGGGCAATGATAAAAGTTACATCTCCTTGGCAGAAGCATCATAATTTGGTTTGAGGGCTGGATATCAGAGTTGTTAGTTATTTCCTGATAGCTAACAGGAGTTTCAGTGTAGATATTTCAGTTTGTTAATATGATATGGCTGGAAATGTGGAGGCATATTCACACTTGATGATTATTTCTATCCCCTGCAGTCCAAGTACCCTTGAAAGTGTTAAGAGTTATTAAAAATGGCTTCTGTAAGTTGAGGGTTTTACAGTTGTTTTTTTTAAGTTCCCTGAGGGTGATAAAGAGAGGGTCACAGGCGAATGTGGTTTGACTGCATTTCCGTTGCAGTGTATGAAATTATACTTCTTGTGCTGTTATGAACTTGGAAATAATCTGCCTCAGTGTGAGCATCTCTGTGGTGTGCTACATCCATAAGTGAGTTCCAACAAAGAATTGAAGATAATACTTAGGTCAGATTTAGGCTTCTTGTAGGAAAATATGTCACAGTGAAGGATAAAAAAGGTAGGAATCTTATTAACTCCTATATGTAAGTTCACATGCACCTAAGTTAGAGTTGGGCAAGTTAGAACCTGTTAATTTAGGTACTAAACTTTGTTACAGTTGAGTTGTCACACAGACAATTGGGAGGTTTTGCACAGGAACCATTATCTACTGAGACTTGGTTACATGTGTATGTATTTTAGGAAATAACAAGAAATAAGGTTGTGTTCTGTTTTCTTACCCTAATTCTCACAAATCTATAAAAAATGTGGGCCTTGTCATAGTTTTGCCTGTTTTAAAAGCATTATCAAAAGAAATGTTTCCCATGATAAAAAAAATTGGGTGGTTAAATCCTGTTTTGGTGGGGTTGGGCCCAGTTACAAGTATATGAGTTTTGTGAATGGTTTAAAAAAAAAAGAAACAGTAAAACTGATTGTAAGTGCCTTTTAGAATAACAAGGTGAAGTTTATTGTAATTAGATTAGGTATTTGCAAGCAGCATGATTTATTCTTAGGAGATAGGAGTAGATTATATGGAAAGGGAACTGCTGTATCTTTAAAAAAAATAAACCCCATGAAATGGTGTTCGTTCTTTCTTCATGTGCTCATCTATTTTCATCAAAAAGAATGGCTATCCTGATTGAGTCTTCTCCTGGATATCTTTTCATTAGTTCATTACGTCAGATTTTGGAAGTTTATGAGAAGCAAACTTTCAAAGCTGTATTTGATGAATCTTAGGACAAAGAACTGTTAAAAGAAATTCCAAGTGCAAGTTGCCATTTTCATGTAGGAGAGCCATAAGGATATTTTGGTACATTCAGAATTTTTTTTATTAATTGTCTGGGTTGTGCCCAAATAATATTCTTAATGTAAATTACTGTATGTGGTAATTTATCTGTATTAAGAGTAGTATCTATTAGGCTTCTGAGGTCAAAAGTAAAGTCTATTTTGGCAGTTATTATTCAAATAGCAGAACTGTAATGATTAATATACTACTTATTTTTCTTTTTTCTTCCAGATTTCTCAGGGGACAAAATTTTGCTTATTCATACCTTCTACTGTGGCAAAAATGGATTCTTTTCCTCACCAAAAACCAGCAGCATAACACCCATCCAACACCTGCCTCAAGGAACTCTTATTTAAAGTCTATTGTAAGTCAAATTACCACTTGCTTAAAGGTAGCGGTAATCAGCTGTGTGTCTGTGTCCAGCTCCGGACCCAGCCCCGCTGATCTGAGTGGGGAGGCGGCTGCCGCTCTGGGGCGGCACACAGGAGGCGGCAGCGGCGGCNGGCGGGCCCCGGTCAGCGGCCGGCCGGGAGGCTGATTTGCAGTGCCCGTGAAGGCGCAGCCTCCTGTTGCTATGACAATTGATTTCAGGCGGCGCGCTGAGAAACGGGGGGTAAAGAGCTCCAAACGCGGGGAGCTGCGAGGGGCGCGGCTCGAGGAGCTGGGGGCTTCCCTGGTGCCCACAGGCCCAAGTGGGGCCCTCCCCATGCAAGGCTGGCGTGAAAAAAGTAATGAAACTCCCCGTAATAGATATCCAAAAATGGCTGCTCAGAATGCATGTTTTTTTATGCACTGAAGTCAATTTTATGCAGGCTGAGTACATGTTAGATGTTTTGGGGGAGAAAGCTGTGTTAAGATTAGAGTTTTGGCCAGCGTACCAGCTGTATTAGAAAGAAGAATGGCATTTGGAGAAATATATTCAGTATTTCAGGATAAGATCATCTTGCTGTATTGGGACAAAATCACAAATGAGGCAAATGAGGGGAATAAATGGGGGGAAACTCCATTGAGGAAGAAATCTAGTTTGTTCATGTTGCTTCTTTGGAGATACATTCTAGCAAGGTGATGCCAGTTACTTAGTGAAACGGCATTTAATAAGAGGCCTCAGATTAACATCTGAAAGCCTAATTGTCATTTTGTCATTTTTCCAGTGCAATATAATACTGCCTAGTCTTTTATCACTCTCATAGATAAAAGAATAATTAATACTTGAATTTGTTTTAAAATTAAGGTATTTGTTTCAGAGGAGTTCTGACTTTATCAGTGGCATTACATTTATCCTTTGCACAGCTGCTTTCTCTTAGAATACAATTAGCACACTATGAGGGCCCTTGTGAATAAAATAAGGGAAACATTGTAATTGGCTTATATTCATTCTCCATAAAATTTTTTATTTTGTTATCTATATCATGTTTTCTTGTTTGAACAAACAGTGCTATAGCAATGGTGGTGTTTTATCCTGAAAGAAATACTGATGCTGGGATGTAGAAGATCCTTACCTGAAAAAGCTATGTCTCTTGCTTGGTTTATTCTTGTTCAGGACTCCTGTTTCCATGGACTTCATATTTATCTGTGACATTTTTTTCTTCTGAAAATGTAATCACTCTTAAGTAAGAAAAATGGTGTTATGAAAGCCTTCTGAAGCTCTATGAAAATACAGTTGTAAAAATCTCATCTGAAGATAATTTAGTTGTGTCCTTCATTATAGTTCTGGCTTGAAATAATTCAAATATGTAAGCAAAGAGTAGGCACCTTAAATAGCATTTCTGAAAATTGAAATATAGCTGCATTATTTAAATATTTCCCCGTTGGGGCCTGAACCTTGATGGTATTTATCCTAGAACTGGACCTGAAGTACTTGAACAGTTCTCTTGGTCAGCTCTTCTTTGATGGTTCCCACGAAGCTGAGGATTCTTCATCACAGCTTCTTTCTGTCTGTATTTTTTCCACTTCTGTGTCTAATGTATCTGTTCAGGACTTGTCTACACAAGATACCAGGGAAAATTGATGGAAATCGACTAAATGCAGGAATTTGAAGAGAGCAGCTTAAATCCCACCAAGTCCCTGTGTGCACTGTCCCATTCATAAAGTGGCCTCCGGTGAATTCACTTTAACTCACTTCAAAGGCAAGGTGAACCAAACCAAATTAAGGCCAGAATTTTATTCACAGATGAAAGTGTTTCCAAAGGAATTTATTTGATAGAGAGAAATCCAGTTGAAGTAGTTGGGTTAATTTTCCTAAGTTCCAGTGTGTAGATAAAACGTTAGTAATAATGTCTGATTTGAGCTTTTACTTTTTGTCTTTTTTGTTCTTCTCCTTTTGTTCCAAAACTCTGATATTTTAGACTGGAGAAGGCAGATGGCCCTTACCAAATGCTGTCAAGTTAGATGGCCCTTACTAAATGCTGTAGTGTAATTTTCCTGTGTTTTTCCAAGTCCACTTTTTAACATGTAAATGCCCCACTTTGCCATCAAGTCTAGTTCACAGTAACCTTTTGTTTAGGTAATTACCATTGATGTGGCTTCTTCAACTAATGCCTTTTAATCCAGTCAGCAGAAAAAAATACTATCTCCACTTTCTTAAGTGGCCTGCCTTAACTACCACTTCCCTTAAAGTTGCTGTTCTCCTTCTAAACAAATCTTCTCTACTGAACTTGATTGTTTAATTATAGATATTTTCCTTAATAGCTTAAACTAATAAAGAATGGTTTGATTTCATAATATTGTCAATATTGTAGAATTATGGCATTTCCCATCAATTGTGGCCTGTCAGAAAGAATTACTTTCAAAGTCTCAAACTGTGCACAAAGAAGGTTTTTCTGCCTCCAGGGCAGCCCAAGCAGCAGGAACTGCCCCCAGGAGCTGAGTGCCCTATTGTGCTTTGCCAGAGCAGCTGAGGGCCAGCAGCAACGCCCTGTCACACGGCAGGGACACAACCACAGCCTGGGGAACTGGTTAAATGCAATTACTGGGCTTCTCTCCATTGGTTTCCTAGAGCATCAAGACTGTGTGTCTCATTGATGGTGCTTATTTCATCCTTTCTTTGAAAATTAGGAAAGTGAAAGGTCTCAGTTGCAGATTAGTCATTTCATCTTCCTGAGGATTCATCCAGTGTCTGCTCTTTTGTCTCTGTTCCTCCCTTTGGTTTTGTCAGCTGTGTCTGTTCGTGATGCATGGGATGGGATTTCTCTTAACATGGTTGCTTTTGCTTTGTTAGTTAGCCCTGTACATCTCTTTAAGTTTTTTAGGAAAAAAAATCTTCATATAATTTAACTGGGTGAAGCTATTTGATTTTAAAGAAGCTAAATTTAGATTCAGGTGAAGACTGTTTACTTCCAAGTATGGCTCAGCTTTGAGTGAGACGTACTTAAAGGAGAAGAAAAGATCAAATGCAACTGAGATTGTACTAAGTTGATTTCAAGTCCTATTAGCCCATCTTAACATTTCAAAGTAATCAGTATCTCCTCTTTAAGTACTTTTAAAATGCTTTTTCTTATAATATACAACAAATTATCCCATTCCACTGCCTCTTGTATTTGCACTGTATAAATAAGAATTTTTTTTAAGGAAGAAGTTTGGCGAGAAAGTGAGTGAAAACCAAGGTCTTTCTGTGTTTTGATGGCCAAGATGTTTCAATTTCCATTCAGTTCAAAGTGATGTTTTTGTGTCAGGTGTAGTTGGAATTCCTGACTTTTCTTAGCTCTGAGGTTAGGGTGAAGAAACTTGAGATGTTGTTGTTTTGTGGTCTGGTCACACTTTGAAATTTATTATTCTTATTTATTATAGACTCACAAGATGTGAGCTCTCTCTAATAAGTTGGGAAAGTGAGCTAAAATGGTGTTTACTTAAGGTTAAGTCTTAATTATCTAATAAACGGTTGACATCTATATTATTTATGTTTTTCGCCTAATTGTGATCACTTGAAATCTGTAATGCGGGCCCTTTTTACCTAGTAACAGAAAACTGCCTAGATCTGTGAAGAAGAAGGAAGAAGAAGGTGTAAAAAAGACAACTAACTTACACCAAGAAGTTTTCCATCTTGGCTCCTATACATCACTATACACTAAAATCCCAAATCTAAGTTTTTTATCCCGTGAGATCATACAATATTATCTAAACTACACACACACTGTTTCTGTGCTATCACTTAATTTTTGAAGCCGTTTTAGGGTTTTAGCTCAAACGAGGTGTCTACTTGAGGGCTGGCACCCTTCAGTTCAAAAAGTCTGAAACTTTCAGCATTCAAGAGTTCCAGCATCTTCCCCTCTTGTTTGAAAGTCAAACAAGTCTTTTGTTTGACTAAAAAAGTTCAAGAATCCTTAGCAGGTGTGACCCATTTGAAAGGAAAACCGCAGGTGTGTGTCTGTCGTGTTACCCACGGGAGGAGGGGTGCTCCTGGACAGGTGGTGTGAGCTGAATGACTCTGTTAGATCTGCTCGGTGTGTGTATTTAAAATGTAAGTTGTGTTAGTGCTTTGACAAGCCATCGAGAGCAGAGGTGGTGCTGATGGTTCCCTAGGTGAGGAGAGACCCAGTCTGTCTGGGGAGAAGTGGGTCTGAGAGCCACCTGCCCTCTGAGTCACTACCTCCCTTAGAATTTACAATTTATTTTCCTTTTTGCTTACTTTTTACATTTCCATCTCAGTGGGGTTTCACAGCTGATAGTTGCTTTCTGCCAAAGCTAATATTTTAAGACTTTTTCTGTGGGGTTTGTTCTTGTCTGGTTTGGTTTTTTAAATCTAAATTCTAGAGGGATGAGCAAACAACTTCCATGGGGAAAAAAGCAGTGTTAGTTTAAGTGTATGCAGACAATCCTGCCAACTCTGCTCTTTGCTTCCAGAGTGCGGATTCTATGTGGTAATTTTGAGGTGATGATGACATCATAAATGCAGAGATTGAGTTTGTCTTTTGCTCTGAGAAGAATGTCTTAACTGTCGAAAATACTGAAGCAATGCTGATTCTGAGACAGCCCATGAATTGGCTTCTCCAAGCTGCTACGCACTTCAGCTCCCCAAACTTCTGAGCACTCCAGCCCCCCACACAGTGACTGTACTTGAGTGCCCAGCTGGTGCATTTTAAATTAACACTCATTAGACTACTGAATCACTTCTGGTGGTGATCTGAAATGCACCAATGCTTTGTATCATCTCTGGCAGGTTCCTTTAATTTGATCCATATGTTTCTGTCCTGCTGGCTGAGATTAATTTTGTTCTTTCTTGTAGTCACCAAAGAAATTAGCTGTGTTCCTTTTCTGGTGATCTTTTTGTACAGATCAGTGCTGTTGAGTACACTGTATCATGTATGAGTGTTTGTTAAAAATAAAAGTAGCATTTTTGTCCACCATTTGCATTGGAACAGATTCAGTTTAGACAGAGCTTAGATGTCAAATTTGGCCTTAATCCATTAAGGTAGTTCTCTTTCCAAAAAATCTGCATTCCTTTTTCACTAGTCTCCTCAGTATTTCCAGCTTTCCTTCTGCGACTACCTCTTCATTAGGATTACCTTTTTTGAAGTGTTTTCTTTGCACAGAGGGGATCCCCTGCAGTTTGTGGTCCTTCACTGGACTCACTCCAATATGTCCATATCATTCTTGTGTTGAGGATCCAGAAATGGATATAATATTCCAGATGAGTCTTGCCAGGACTGAATAGAGAGGAGAAGATCACCTCCCCTGCTATCCTCATGTGGCTTAAACACAACAATACATTTGTATAAGTAGTAAAAAAGATGTGAAATGGGCAGTGGTACAGTGTAGAGGCCAAAAGAGTGTGAAGTGGGTGGAATTATCAACAGTGTAATCCACCTTTGTCCTGAAAAACATGGAATTGGTATCCACAGAGCTCAGGAGCTGAGGGAGCTCAGGTTGTCTAGTCTGGAGAAAAAGAGGCTGGGGAGCACCTTCTTGCTCTGGCCTGAGAGGGAGCTGTGGTGAGATGGGGTGTCACTCTCTTCTCCCAGGCAGCAGTGACAGGGTAAGAGTACATGGCTTTAAGGTGTGCCAGGGGAGGTTCTGGTTGGACATCCTGAGAAGTTTCTTGATGAAAATTGGAATTGCTCAGGGAGGTGATGGAGTCACCACCCCTGGAGATGTTTAAGGAAAGACTGGACACTGCCATGGTCTAGTTGATAAGGTGGTGTCAGGTCGTAGGCTGGATTTAATCATCTCAGAGGTCTTTTCCAGCCTCATTGATTCCGTGATCTTAAAAGTATCTTCCAACTGTAACAATTCTATGGTTCTGTGGTTTTTATATCCGGCAAAGCTTTAGTTTGTTGGACTAAGTTGGGTTTAGTGGCCAGTCCCCATGGATGAGGCTGAGAAGGACCCCGGCCCTCCTGAGGCAGAAGGTAAATGATGTTTGCATTGTAGCAGGGATACATTGCAGAAAAAGGCAGTGTCTAAGAAAGCAAAGGCATTCCATTTTTTAGGCTAAATATAACCAGGTAATTACACATGAAGTAGGAAAGGACTGTTTCATTTGGGGGACAGTGAAATTAATTGGATTCCAATTTCCTTCACAGTTTATTTCCCTGTAGCTGTGGTGCAAGCAAGAGCAAACCAACATCATCTGCTGCCAGTAGAAAATCTCCATGCCAGTCCTTACCCTTGGCATGAGGTAAAGTTGCTATCGAGTCTGTGAGAAGAAATCAACAGGAAAAATCCAATTCATGCTCGAAGGTAAACTTTGACCAGTGAATAACAAGCATGAAAGTAAAACATACTTTTCCTTACCTTGTGTATTGTTTAATTTCATCCTGTTTTCTTTGCTTTGCACTATTTCAGCAGCAGTGCTGGCAGGGTTAAAGTATGGAAATATGCTTAGGATTACTGTGTTTGAAATTCCAGCTGTTTTAATAGCTTGCCTAGCATGAACTCCTCTTGTGGTGCCTGCTTTAATTTCTATTTTGTGTTTGTAAAGAGCATTGCCTAGAAAAAGGAGGTTGCTGTTTTCAGGAGTGAAAAGAAGATGCAAAATTCAGTAGAGCAGTTATATTTTTTGTTGGTTTTGGATTTGGCAAGAAAAATTCCCGTGCCAGACATTGTCACATTTCACTTGGGGCAAAACATGATCCGCTTCCTAACAGGTCCCTGGGTGATCATGCCCCCAGGAGAGCACGCTGGTAAGATTGTTCCCCACAGACTGCTCATAAACACAGTAAAATTGTTCAGCAGCTACAGCATTGGTCACCAATAAAAGGAAATAAAACAAATAAACCTCATCAATTACTATAATGTCAGCTATTACGAACACTGGTTTAGCCACAGTTCTAGAAAAGGAAAGAAGAAAATGAACTCCATCCCAGCCAGATCCAGCACAGCAGAGAATCTATAAATTACAGGAATTGTATTGGCAAAGCAAATAAAAGAACAAATCCTAAGCCCTGCTGTGTGTGTGGTAGCATTAGTAAGGCAACAGAGCTCTAGACATTTAAATCCTTGCTAAACCTCAGTTTATGAGCAGTGACAGTGATCTGGTGATTGTGCTTTTAATAAACCAATCTTGTGTTTAGCTGAATTGGAGTCAAGTTGCAAAGCTGTTTATGAGCTGCACATAAGGAAAATCAATAAAAATCCAAAATATTGAGATAGAGAAAACCTTCCAGTGTTAGTGATCAGCAGCTCTAGGATAAGGCAGAGATAGATGACAAATGCCGTTTATTTTAATATGCTGCAATTTGTATGTTTTAGCATTTTAAATAGTCTTGTTTAGGAAATAGAGGAAAAATGTTGTTTACATCACCTGGGAGTATGTTCTAAAGCATTTCTTTTTCTCCTTGGCAGATGGAGACCTTTTAGCCAGGCAGTGAATCCTGCTGCTGCGTGTCTGGCAGCGCCTCTGAATGATCACATGACTCTTGATATGGATGCAGTCCTGTCAGACTTTGTTCGGTCCACAGGGGCAGAACCAGGTCTGGCAAGAGACTTACTAGAAGGTAAGATTTTGGGACACAACCATTTCCTGTGTTCACTGCTTGCTTAAACCAAGAAGCAGTCATAGCAAGAGAGCTCTGGGCTATGGAAACAGATATTTCTTAGTATTTTTACCAAGTCAACTGTTGTAATAAGCTGACCATAGATTATACTAAGGCAGGTGGTTTTAAAAAACCTTCAAAACTTCTTAGTTCTAGATTGCTGTGTTAAGTTACTACGAGTCAAGCCCTAAATGTTTATGTGCCAGTGAGAGAAGGGAGGAGACTTTAGCTGAATTTTCATATTCAGCTGCCTGAAAGAAATTGTAAAAGTTTCTTAGGTCACTGTGTTTAGTCTGAAAAGGATTTACTGTACAGTGATAGAGACACGAGAGGTATTTTTGGGTCCCAATGGTTAATATGCATACCTGAACTTCACAGCATGGGAGCCAAGTGGCTAGGTTGAAAAACAACTAAGAGGCTGTATCAGAAAAATAATGGTCTGTTTATTCATTTAGTTGTAGTTGTTTTAGGTTTATAGGCTTAAAAGTGGAAAGACACCATTGATATTTGAGAGCATTTCATAATAGTTGGGTTTGTTCATTTCTTCTCATGTGGGCTAACAATAATTGTGAGGATGGGAGGTTGGAGATGAGTAGATGATATCTGTAAATTGCAAGTTGGTTCTGTGGGCTTGAAACTTCCATACTGGGCTTGCTGCCTGAGAGGTTTGAGGTTTGCTTTATTTTATTTAATCTTACTGTGCTCTAAGAAATTGTGTTAAATCAAAGTAGCTACTGAACAGCTACAGCAGATGCAAAAGTATACCTCATGTTATGTATCTCCTTTTTGCAAGAATTGTTTCATTCAATGTATGCTGAAAGTTTTTCATTTTGTGGTAAGTTCTTCCTTTACTATGGGCTTTTTGGTAATAAGGCATGATAGACTATTAACACAGAGATGCACACAATTCTGCAGCATTTCCCAAGTCATCTGATACATGAAATAAAATCTTGGAATGCCTAGCAAGGAATATTAGCATAGGCTTGCTATATTTAAGAGCCCTCTGTTTTGTCTGACTGATTTGATCAACCTGTCATTCTCGCCTAGAGTTTGTCTTAGTCTGATGGTCTTTTAGAAAAAGAATATGAGATTTTTCTCAGCTAATCAGGACAGATTGTCAGTTATTGTGCTGATAGAGCATTGCCAAAATTTCAAAAGGTTCCTACATATCAGAGGTCTTTCAGAAGAGTAACTTACCTTGTTTTCCTTTCTATGAAGAGCAATGCTTTCAAATAAACATCGAATAGAGTTTCTTTGTGTTGTAATTCTGATTTCTGTTGATGAATAGATTCATATCGAACATACTAACAAAGAAATAAGCAATAAACAAGCTAATTATTCTGACAGGCTAATAGACATATGTATCTGCCCCAAAACATTTCCTCCTACTCAGGAATTTCTCAAAGTAAAAGGGATTGTTGCTAGTTCTGAACAAGATGTGCTCAGACTACCATTTCAGCACTTGTGGCTGTAGCTACATTTGGTGCAACAGCTTCTAACACTGGTCATATCTTGTGCTGGGGGACAGTCATTGATGGAGTGGTTTCTCATTTGTCTAAAACAGACACAACAGGGACCCTCACAGCCTTTTGACTACCCCAGTGTGTCTGCTCTCTGTGAGCAGCACTGAACCCCATGGAGTAGCTTCTTAAAAATAATATAAATAATATTCAGAAGAGCAGCCCCCCACCCCATGGTGTCAATGCCTTGTACCTGGCCTTGGGATGATGATGTCCATAGTCACAATCAAACTTTGAAAAGAGGTGTGCACAAATATTTCCCAGAATTTTCAAGGTTTCATTGTTTGTAGCCCTAAAAACAATGGTCATAGTGAACTTGGAGCCAAAAAATGCTTGTAATCCACGTAATCACAAACTTTGGTCAGATATTCTATGATCCTGTAGCCCTTTGCTCTTTCTGACCCACTCAAAAACTCTATTTTTATAACTTGCTCAGACTGAATTTTCACAGTGCACTCCTGTGGAGTAACACCTCCTTTTCAGAGCCAATGCTCTTTCTTTTGTTCATCCTTGGGGGAAATTTCTTCAATTTCGCTAATCTGTAGATAAGGAAGGATGCCAATTTCTGCTTCCTTATCCAATTACTTTAACATATTAATTGTTTTGCTTCGATTATATCCTGCTACATCCACAGCACAGTTGTGCACAATATGTGTTGTTTGTCTCTACAGCAAGTGGGTGAGTTAAACACACACTGACTGTTGTGCAAATAGCTAAAAAATCTATACATTACATATAGATTTTTTACATTGCCAGAAGCTGTCCTAAATGTTGGCTCACTTGCTGTTTCTATACTGTGCCTCTCCTGCTGGTAAAATCCCTGCTGGTCATCCAGCTTTGCTTTTCTTCTGCTGAGCTTTTTATTGAGTGCAGCTGCTTGTCTCTCTATCTCAGAAAACATTCTGCTGGTTGTGCTTGACATGTATTTTTCAGAAAGTGTCCATTCTGCTTTTGAAATGAAGAGGCAAAGAGATTTAAAAAAATAATAGTTATATAACATTTTCATGGCTGGTATCTGGCATAAAAGTCTAATATTGGATTTCCATATTTATTAAGATGCCTACAGCTATTTCAAATTACTTATAAATTAATATTCATAAGTTTCAATTACATATCATTAGCTGTACCTATTCTGTGTTAGTGGATTATACACACGTGCTAAACCATTTGTTCCTTAGAAATGTTATTTTCCAGCTTTGCTTTCATTTTTGGATGATTACTTACCGAATCTTTCATGTTTCATTTCCTATCTCTGAGATGTTGTTGGCCACTCCCTGAGCTTTTTACGTTGTTTATGTGCTCGCAAGAGCTGAAAGCATTCTTGTGTATGTGAGGTGATGGAGAGTAGAAATTACATTTTGTGAACCTTCACTGGGTCTGCCTTTTCAGCCTTTCATTCTCAGCCTTTGCTGATTTATATAAAAACAGCCTTAAAAAAGGCCTTCACTTGAGTGGTTAATATTGACAGAGCAATTTGAGAATTAATGTGACCCGAGTGACAGAAACAACAACCTTAGCAAAACAGTTTGAAAAGCAGCCTGGGCTGGGCAGACATGCTGCCCAGACATGCTTTGGGCAGGAGTGAGTTCCGAAATGGATCGTCCTCGTGTCACAGGGAAACAGGAAATCAGCTGCAAGACTCTCCACATGTCACCTCTGTGTGTTCAAGGCACCTTCTAGTCACTGGGAAGACTCCTTTGGCTCCCTCAGCTTTGGGAACGTTCTTAAGCATAAACTGAGAGCTCTGCATGGTGGAGATTTGATTTCTCTTCAGCTGTATGAGCTCTCACTTCCCCGGTGTCTAGGAATGAGGAAGGCACATCCTTTTCGCTCCTGGATAATCTGGGCTGGCACCTCAGTTCTCTCATTCATGGAATGTAATGCTGGTGTGTTTATGTATAATCTACTTAAAATGCGGTCTAAGGCAGAAAAACCATTAAAGAAAATAGTTTAATCTTGAAAACAAGTTGTACTGTATGTGGTTCACAGTGTCAGGGCTGTAGGTGTGGATAAACTCAGAGATCACTGATAAATCAGGAGAAAGCAGCTCAGTTTTCAGGGGGCAGCAGGTGTGCAGGCAGTGACCCCTGGAAGAGAGGGGGAAGGCATAGGATGAAATACTTTAAAATGCCAACAGTGTAGGCAATTATCAGGTACTGGAGGATTTGTGAAATTATAATAGCACAAACTGATTCAAAAATAATATATTTCACTGAAAAGTTGCCCTTTGACTTGTATAAACGGTTTCATTTATTTATATAAATGATGTGGTATTTCACCATTCTATAAAAATAACTGCTATCTATTTCCAGCTTCAAACAGCACTTAATTGAGGAATACATAGCTGAATATGAACTCAGGAACTGGGAGATTGGCTTTCCAGTCATGAAACGTGAGCAGGAAAAGTGGCTGATCCCATGGAACAAGAAAGAACTGCACTACAGAGACATCTCCTCTAAGAACAATGTATACAAGCAGAATTCAAAGAAAAGCACGTAATTTATAGAGAGGGAGAGAGACATTTACAGTGCTGTCATGTGATTGAGTGTACAAAACTAACTCCCCCAAAATAGTCTCTCATTCTCTTCTCCCTCAGATGGTTCCTTTTTTAGTTCTCTTGTGGAAGGCTTGGCAATGGGAAGAGGAAGCTGAGCTGCTACCAATGTCTCATTAAGCAGAGAGCAAAACTGTCATTTCCAGCTGCCTGTTCAGTTTGGAGTGACTTTGCATTCTAGGAGAAAACGAGGCATGTGTTAACAAAATGGCCTTGCTGTATTATATTCCTTTGAGAACATGGACCAAAATTAAATCTTGTTTTAAAGCATATAGTCTAATTTTATCCTAATTTTGTGTATTAGTTTTTCAGAAAGAAAAAAGCTGGTCTGAAGTTCTTCTTACCTTTTGCCTGTAAATATTTGTTAATCTGCTTCGTGCCAAACAGGAAGAAGTGCCTGTATTTAAATTGAACTTGAGAATTGCTTTATTAGCAGTTGGTTTGCAAAAACCAGACTTCTTTGCCTTAGCCTGGGGTGTTTCTGCATTGCCTTCAGGCTGCACTTAACAGGTGCATTTCATAGATACTGTCCTGATGCTCAGTGCCTTCCTCAGATTGTTCTTCTCTAACTGAAAGGTAACTTGTTTCCCACTCAGTTGATGTTGCCCCATAATGGCTGTACCCTGTTGGTTCCATTGGTCCTGTTTCACTCCAGGCAGCGTTTCCTGTCCCTTGGAATGTTTCCTCTGCTGAAGTCCTGTCTATACATGTTGTTGCTGCAAGTTGCCTTTCATTGTGGTTCTTACTATGTAGATCTTTCCTAGCTCCCCATCTCAAATTACATCCTTTCCAGCATTTTATTTATCATTAAATCAGGAATTTCTGGTGACCTTTCAAATGTTCTTTTTAACATATTGGAGTAGGTGGATATTTGAAAGCTTGGGGGGCGTGGGGAACTGTGTAATAGTTGCTAGTTTACTTTTCCTACTAATTAATGATAAAATCCTCTTGGTTTTCATTATACCTGATTTAAGAAGTGAAAGACAACAGATTTATTAACTATTACAACCCCATTAAGCTATAATGTTTTAGCCAAAACAGTACAAAGCAGAAAACCCCAATGACTAAATAATACCGTGCTGCTCTGGGGTTACAGCACTGGAGAGTGCCCTTGTGACACCCCACCTGGAGTGCTGCATCCAGCTTTGCTCCCCCAATGGACCTCTCAGGACATGTCCAGAGGAGGCCATGAAGATGCTCAGAGGGCTGGAGCACCTTTGCCATGACACCCTTGGGCTGTTGGGGAAGAGAAGGCTCTGGGAAGACCTTAGAGCACCTTCCAGTATCTAAAAGGGCTCCAAGAGAGCTGGACAGGGGCTTTTGACAACAGCACAAGTGATAACAAAAGGGGGAAGGGCTTCTAACTGAAAGAGGACAGGGTTAGATTAAATATTGGGAAGAAACTCTTCCCTGTGAGGGTGCTGAGGCCCTGGCACAGGTTATCCAGAGCATCTGTGGATGCCCCTGGATCCGTGGAAGTGTCCAAGGCCGGGCTGGATGGGGCTCTGAGCAATCTGGGATAGTGGAAGGTGTCCCTGCCCATGGCAGGGGATTGGAATAAAATGATCTTTGAGGTCCCTTCCAACCTAAACCATTCTTTGAGTTTATAGTTTTATCAATGCTTCTAAGGTGAATACTGGTTGTGCTGTTCTTTAGCACTTTTTTTTATTAACCCTCTGTTAATCTAGTTTGATGTGGTAATGCAGAAATTGGGAAGTGGCTTCTTAGACCATATATTGTTTTATTAAATCTTTGCTTTTTCTTCAGGCTCATGATGCCTCCTGTTGTTATTCAAGGAACCATTATTTAGGGCAGAAACTCCACAGTGCATCTGTGTTTATTTCTGAATTTCCCTTTTTTGTAGGTGTTTGCTATCTCTGACATTCAAACATCAGTACCAGCCTTCAGCCCCAGTGTATCTTCCATTCCTTACACAGCTGCACTTTTTTTTTCCCCTCTGTGTGTTTTGTTGTTTTTCCTCCAAACAAAAAGGACTTGGTTTCAAGGCAGAGACCTTTGAGTGTTGTTAAATGGCACACCTGCTGACTCATGTAGCACATTTACCTGTTCAGGAAGCAGTTGCTCAGTGAGAGTGTTGTTTCTGTTCAGTCAGTGAGTTGATTTGGGTCCAGCACCCTGATCATGATTCCACTACCTGTGTTTTCTAACCAGCTTTGTGCTGCTCCACCTTTTTTGCTGACTGATGTTCTCCGGCCATTCGAAACTGGAAGTGTTTCCTGCAAACCTACTGTTTTGGTGCTGGTTTGGAGCAATTTGTTACTGATACAGAGCTGCCAGTGGCTTGTCACCTGATGTGATTGTGTGCACTGAAATAACATTGTTATGCCACTGAAATGCCCTTCTAAATGCAATCATATGTCATATAAATAAAGAGGCAGTTAGTGAGCAGGATGCATCAGATAAGTAAGAGTGAAAATAGCAAAGAATCTAAAAAATAGTCTTGTGTTGGTTTTGTCTATCAAATTGCAACAAAAGCTTTTACTTGACTTAATTTAATTGATGAAATTATGCAAAACAAAGTATTGCCTGTTACTTGTCCTTCGGGCGTAACCTCTGTGAGGGTAGGAAAGACTGACCCTTTCTCTTGGGTGCCGGTGCAGGTAATGGCAAAGACAATGAGAGATGTGACAGAGAAGGGAGTTGTGTGAGGAGCAGGGTCTGGGAGATGTCATAGAAGAACATGGGAGACAGATAGAAACAGAACTTAGGAGAAGACTTCCTTTTTTTCCTTCTCTAGGGACCAGAGGGGCTCTGTGCAGTCTGCCCCAAACCAGGAGGCCAATGCCACTTGTTGGACAAGGGACAAGACTGGAAGGAGGGACTTGCCCTGTAGGCTTTGGCTCAGAGGATGTGTTTGTTTTCCATGTTATATGAATTTATTTTTGTCATTTCTAACCCAGCATAACTCAAGATTTTTTTGTCTCAAAACTTGGTTTGTAATGTAATAAGATATAGCTGTAGAAATCCAAAAGCTTTAAGTGTGTGAAGTCTAAAGGATGAGAGATAGGCAGTGTCAGTTCTGTTAATCTCCACAACCACAAGCCCCACTAATTTCCTCAGAGACTTGCAGCTGAAACTTTCTCACCTGCCTGTCACACTGACAGAAATCCTTGTTCAGATCACCTGTTCCGGACATTTCTGAATTTTAATAATCTTCCTGATTGGTTCCCAGCTTGCCTCTTGCTTCCGCATTCTGTTCCTGTGCTCCAAATTACATCATATTTTTTATTAGATTTGTTAAATTCTTAAAAATCAATTTTGCACTGCATTAAATTTTTATACCTATTTGTATTTCTTCTCTCAGTGTTATTCATAAACCCCTTAGTTTTGTTCCCTCTTTCTTTTCTCTAATTGCGTTTGCTGTCTCCAGTTTCCTTTACTTTCACTTAGGATTTTTCTTTGCAAATTCTCCCAAACTGATGAATTCACCTCTTTTTTTATGGGCAATGGGGAAAAAAAAAAATTGTCATTTGTATTTCCTTGTGAAAGTGTAAACCAAATGGAGAGGGGCAAAGGGGGAAACCTTCCATCTTTCCAGTGGGGAGGGGAACTGGGAACACTTATGCTGGTCAATGAGGTTGGCTAATTTTCAAAAACACTGTTTCATGGAAATGGAAAGGTGCTGAATATGTTCTTTAATTTGGTTGAATGTTTTTCTTGCATTTCAATGCTTGGAGGCTCCAGCAAATTTAGGGAAAGTGAGTCCAAACATAATTTCCTCTGTTGGTTCCCTGAAGTTTATGGCTTTGGTGCTGAATTGGTGCTTCTGTTCAGGTGATGGGGACAACTCCAGGGATATGGAGAGATTTGAAAATAAAATATTTCTATGTTAGGTATAGAAATTTTAATTTTTGTAAGGTTTCAAGTCTATATTAGAAGTTCAGTTGCTACTGCGTACCATGGAGCATAACTCAAGTGCAATCCAGTTTTAAATGCAACACCCTGTAAGCCTGCTTTCTGAAGGCTTAATGTAACTTTTATGACAGAACTTTTATATAAGATGATTGCATTTGGCTTAAAACTGAGGCCAGCTGGATTTCTGTGAGTCTGCTGATTTTCTGCTTTCCTCTTACATACATCAAAGCCCTGTCACACAGCAGCCACTTACAGCACATGCAGTGGGATTTTTGTTAGCTTCAGAATTAAACATGAAAAAATCTTCAGCAGGGGAACTGCAGGGAATGCCCTGAGAAATGCTGCGTTCCACTCCTATAGGTCTGGTACTCAGGATCTCTACTCAGTGAATCCAGGTTGCTCCTGGGGGTCACATAGCCCTGGGTTTGTAGTATTGCCAATACTAGAATAATAATGTTTGGTTTAAAGCTACATTTCCTAGAATTATACTTATTGTCACCTTTTTTTTTTTTTTAATTTACTTTATTGTTTTTATGGTTGAGAAGAATTTAAAAATGTGAAGTGCCTTTTAAAACCAGAACCAAAGAAAAGCTGATGGGTTTTGGGAGAGCACACTCATGGTTCTGCCTGTTTGGGTTGTGTAACTTGGTTGGGATGTGTGTAAAGCTGGAGCAGAGCCCTGACTGGACTACAGCCATTCATTCTACGTGGGATTTTTAGTGAACAAATGCTGGCAATAACTGAAGTTCTTATTCCAGTATCTCTGACAATTTCCACTGAATTTACATTTTGTCCTACAGACTTTCTGATAGGTAATTAAAACATTACAGAACAATTCTGGATGGCTCACATGGTGGTTTATATTATAGTCTGCTCAGGAGATAGATACATTCTTGCTCAATTATACCAATTCCCCTTTCAGAATTTTGTTAGTACTTCAAAACCTAAGGTAGTTTAGCCCAACCCTGTAAGTACCAGCTGTTTGTGCTATTTTTTCCTTCTTCAGTTAGGTTTTTGTTCTTCACAGATATGACTGTAACAGTAAAAGGCTTTCTTTTATCTGTTTAAAACTGTTTTCTACTATATTTAGCTTATCTCCTTGGTGTAAGCAAGTAAGTTATCTTTAACTGCCACTCAGGTAATGCAGCTTCTTGAAGTACATAAAATGACAACCTTCTACGGTGTAATAAATCATGTATTAGTCAGAATCAGGTTACTTTTAAATTGCCAGGACAAGTGCTTGTGGAATGCTCTGAAATCTCATAGAACTTGTAGGGTCTCTCTTTCTTGTTATTAAATGTTTCTAATTTTCCAGTTAGAAACAAGTACTTGAAGAATAGTAGACATCTCTGTATCTTAACTTAACAGGGTTGCTTTGAAAACAGCAGGCAGACACCTCAACATGTTTTTCATGGTTTTTGAGAATGACAAGTCCCATTTCACCACCTGTACTAAAGAGACTTGTGCATCTCTGGATATTGGCCTGCATTCTGTGGTTGCTGGTCAGAGCAATATGCTGAAGTGGTAGAAGGTGGAAACAAATCCTTTAAAGGATTCTGTGCTGACAGGTTCCACGAGCAGCTCCCACAGACATGGAACCACATTGACTGAGTCTCTCGCTGCAGGTTTTGTTACAGAACACTGTCCTATATTACCTGCTTTCTAAAAGGCTTCTAAAATCTCTAGGAGAGCAAGTTCTCTCTCCTGTATGAGATAAAAGGACCTAAAGTATTTTGTGTTTGCATTCTAGCGGTTCTGCAAATGAAAGATATGAGAGTTTCTCACTCTTTTGGGCTATGACACTATCACTCTTGTCTTTCCATCATTGCTCCTAATTATTATTTATTATTAATACAACCATACAATTGCAAATTATTGCTCCCTCTCAGTGGGATTTAGAGTCATCCTAAATTGCTGATTTCTGGAGCCATTTCGTTGGATCTGAGCGAGGGAAGTCCTGACCTTGCTCAGCTCCTGTGATAGAGTGTCACAGATTTGGGGTTTGTGGATGAGAGGAGAGCCGTGGATGGTGGCTTTTACTCAAGGGTAGCTGGCTTTGACACTTCTTCCTGCAGTGTGCTGTGCTGGGATGCCACAGGCTGGGTGGCATCCAGGAGAGGGCCTGACACAGGTGAGCAGGTGGTTCCTTTGGTGTTTTGCAGGCAAGAACTGGGACCTGACAGCAGCTTTGAATGACTATGAGCAGCTGCGGCAGGTGCACACGGCCAACCTGCCCCAGGTGTTCAACGAGGGCAGGTTTTACAAGCAGCAGGAGCCAGAGCAGCCTCCCCAGGTGACCAAGGCTGAGAGGCCCTGCCTGCAAAGGCAGGATGACATCGCCCAAGGTAAGAGCTCCCCTGCAGGATTTCGGGGGGGACAGGTGGGTCTCTGAGCTGTCTGCTTGGGAGCTGTGCTTGGCTGCAGAGGGTGGGAGGTGTGTGCCAGCAGCCTGTGAGCTGTGCCACTGTCATAGAGCTCAGAGCTGCTGCTGGACCCTATTTCTCATGTTTTGGTGGTTGTGAGATCTGCCTCAGTTCTGCAGGTTGTTTTTTTAAATGTGTGATTAAAGTTAAATGTGTTGTCCCCAAGCAGTCCTGTGGTACTTGTGAAAGGAGTTAATTTAGAGGGTGTCACTCTTGTATATAGACTTGATGCTTATTGAAACAAACAAAAAAGTTTAAAAATCCATATTTCACTCTTTGCATTCTTACAGTGTGTGAATAGGGTGTATGAGGACTATGAATAACCTTCAGCTTTAAAATGTCATTCTTTTCTGATTCCACAGAAACTGCCTCCTATCCCCTGCTGAATAGAAATTGAAACCTTAAGAAAAATTAGTCAACTACCTCTAACAGTTAATTTCCAGTACAGGATGATAAGCACTAGAATTTGCTTTTTTGCTTGCAGACCTCTTATGAGTTTTATTTCAGATCTCTCTCTCCAACTGTTGGGTTGCATTTTTTTCTATGAATTTCTCAAGCTGTATTTTGCACCAAAATAAACCCCCAGGTCTGACAGCTTGTCATGTAGGCAGATAATAGCAGTAGCAGTGGCTTTCTGTGCAGCCATTAAAAGGAACACAAGGGCTTCCCTTCTTCTGCTGGCTCTTCCCTCCTATTAAACAGGAAATAGCATCAGTATCTAGGAGTTTCAGTAAAGCTTTTTAAAAATTACTGATTTCCATCAGAAGAAAAGGAACTGTGGTGCTTCTTATGACTCCTTAAAGCACTGAATACAAATAAAGGGAGGAAGAGCAGCACAGCTGATGAAACCATGTCCCTTCAGCCTCTCTGGGATACAGTTTGCACTGAAATGTCCACCTCGTGTTTAGTGGGTGCAGTAGGTGGTGTGGGGTACATCTGGCTTTGACCACCTGGACTGACAGGAATTTGGCTGCCACCTCAGTGTGTAGCTGAGGATCTCCTGGTCAGAGAGTCACCTCTGACTTGCAGGTGGACCTAGGGGTGTCCAGGGAGGAGCAGAGAAGGGAGAGGAGCACCTTGGTTCGCACCAAGGAGGGGAGGATGCAGCCAGCAGGGACGGGCTGGGCTCTGCTGGCAGGGCTGAGGGACTGGCAGCGAGGGAATGTCACATGGAGTTGCTACCCTGTCCTTCAGTGCTCCTCCTTCAGGGATTTAGCTGAGACCTACAGGGAGAAGAAACAAATGCAAAATCAATCCCTCTGCCCTCTCTCTCAATTCTGAATAATTTAGGGAGTGCAATGTAACTCTCAAGGTTAGAAAAACTTTGATCCATTAGAGAAACAAAAGTTTCACAAATTGCAAGAAACTTAATTTTAAATAATCATTAGTTTGAGATGTTTTAAAAACACTATTAGGGATAAGTTATGTTAAAGTAAGCTTTAATTAGGAGTTCAAAACATTGACTGATTATCATCTGTCCGTCAATAATTTTTTTTTTCCAATGAATCCTTGAAAACCTAAGATACATCAAGAAAAAAATTTATAGGAGTATTTGTCTTTCATATTTTGTTACTTTTACTGCTGACCTGTTTTGCTAGAAGGAGAGTCAAGTTCCTCTGGCTTGCCAAAGGGATCTGTAATAGGAACAAGCAATCTTTTACTGTAGGGAAATAACCTGAAAGAGGTAGCAAACAAGCTGTATAATAAATTCCTAGCAAAATAAATGTGCGTTCACCAAGACGGGCATTGCCAGCCTTTTACGCAGTGGTACAGATGGAACTTCTCTTTGGTTTCTCTCCAGAAAAGCGTCTTTCCAGAGGAATTTCCCATGCCAGCTCAGCCATAGTCTCCCTTGCTCGCTCCCATGTAGCAAATGACTGCAGCAATGAGCAGTTCCCTTTGGAGATGCCCATCTACACATTCCAGCTGCCAGACCTGAGCGTGTACAGCGAGGACTTCCGGAGCTTCATCGAGCGGGACTTGATCGAGCAGGCCACCATGGTTGCGTTGGAGCAAGCAGGTGGGTGGCACCTCCGGGGTCTCTCAGCAGCTGGGGGCACCGTGGCTGGCAGTAGGTGGCCAGTCCAACATTTGGGGCGGCGTTTCTAATCCTGCTGCACGTCCGGAGCTTGCATTGCCTGGGAAAGAAAAGGCAGAGAGTAAAAGCAGCTGCTGTGTTCTTTGCCAAATGACACATGTCCCAATCCTCTGTTTCTTTTAAAACATTATAGAAAAGATGGATCAATTTAGTTAATAAAACAAAAAATTGGGAAAGGAAGTAAAGGACTGATGGGGAAGTCAGGCAATAGACGAGGACATGAGTCTGGAGGGTCAGAGGGGGTTGGTACTTCCAGTTCTCATGAGGAAATTATGTTGCAGTGACTGTGAAAGGAAACGTCTTCAAGTTCTGTTGCAGCTTGAGAAAATAGTTTTAAGATATGTATGTATTTTATGTATTTATTATTTTTTAAAATGAGAAACTACATACTTTTTAAGTAATACTTCAGTATTGCCCTGGGGAAAAAAGTGTAGATATTTAAAATTGATGTTAATTCACATCTATTAGTAGTTTAAAGTTTTAAGCCAATTTTGAAGAATATGGAGAAATCTATTTAAAATTAGTATTGGTGCCTTATGAAACAGCAGGAGTGCTAATGAACCATGAAATGAACTGATCTGTATAGTGAAATGCCCAACCCTGGTGATATAAAAGAGTTGTAAAATCAGATTTCATGGTTGCTTGTAGGATACGGAATAGACCAGTTGGTTTTTGATGTGTGGATTACTGCCTTGTGTGACACTCTGGTTTGACCTGAGATTCATTCTCCAACCCTGGTGCCCTGTGTGAGCCCAAACTGATCAAGTGCAGCTCCAGTCTGAGGCAGGAGCTCTGCTAACCTGGTATCCTACTGAGGACTTCTGAGGTGTTGTCAGGTTCTCTCTTTTGGCTTTGGTAATTGAAAAGCCAGACGTACTTAGATAATAGCCTCAAACTATATACTTTAGGAAAAAAACAAAACCTACAACCAAAATACTTCAGGAAAAATATACTTCAGGAAAAAAACAAGACCTACAACCAAAAGAACCCCAAGCAGTGTTCAGAAGGCCTTTTTTGTGGGAGAAATAGCAGTGTAAAATAAGGTCGGAGCGCTACCCGGCATCCATGAAGCACAGCAACTGCAAGTCACCTATCAAGAAAATACATCCAGTTTTTCTAAGAACTAGATAACCCAAGGAGGACAGGGGAGAAGTAGGGATGATTCTCTCTCTGGCAGCTCTGCCAAACCCTCCAAGTTCCATAGGGATACCCAAAGATACCTTGGTACAGTACCATTGCTGACCTACCTGCCTCAGTGCAATTACAGCCTTTAGAGTCTAGGATGAACTAGAGGATCACAGAGGCTTTCTGACCTAAAAATCGGAGAATATGCGAATTTAGAGCTGACATCCTCTAATCCATACAGAGCTGGCTGGCTTTGAACTTGAAATGGCTGCAGAAACGACCGAATTTGCTGCCTCTTAGCATTCCTCTCTCCAGTCTCTCTGAAAATTAGAATAAATCATTTATTCTTTTTGCACGTTAATTAGGACAGTAACTTGGCACACACTGGAAAAGTGCCTTCATCCCCAGAGCCTCTTGCATCCTGGAAAAGCGAGGGTTTTACCATTTGAAGTGCTCAGGGTTTTGATCACAGATTTCCTTGTAGCCTACGTAGACTTAGTATACTTTGTGAGCATTTCATTCAAATAACCTGGAACCTCCTGGGAAACACTTCTGTATTTCAAGTAAGTTAAACAGATCAGTTTGCTTAAGAAAATCATGTAACGCTTCATAGAAACAAACCTTTTGTCATTGTTTTAGTTGTAAAAATATTTTAGTTTCCTAAAGTTTCCTGCTTATTTTATTTATTTTATTTGTTGTACAAAATGAAGAGAGTGAATTAATAGGAAAGCCACACAGTCTTAGACATTTTATTGTCTCCTACCAATATTTGACTATGGTTTGGTCAATGACATAAAGAGAACTAAAAGATGAGGTGCATTCCCTGCAAAGAGCCTAAAATCTATTTCTAAGCAAATCCCATGAAGGACAGTAGCTTTCATAGCTAGGGTTGGGGATGCTGTTAAAGGAAGAGGTGAATGTGCTTGTGTATAATGCCATGAATTTCAAGAGAAAAGAAATAGGAAAGAGGCTGATTAGGCAAAAGGAGGAGGGAATTTGCTAGGAACTAACAGCTTACTACTCCCAAAGCCTGGACTGGGAGAGCAGAATTGCCACTAACATTGTCACCCGTGTGTTCTGAAGTGGCCATGTGAGCTGGGTGTCTGTAAAAGCCTGTAAGGTTTTTATGTTCCTTTTTTATATGCTTAAACTCTTGCTACCTTGACATCTATATGTGACAGAATGTCCTGGTTACATCCTATCTGTATGAAAACTCAGAACAAAATTCCCAATTTACTGCCAAGTGCTGTGTGAGATGATAAAGGAAAGGCCCAGAGAAAGGCAGTGTGATTTACTTACTCCCCGCTGCTGCAGTACATTATTTTCTCCTTAATATGATTGCTTTCCAATATTCCTCTGAAAGGATAGAATGCATCACAACCATAAAAGCAGTTTGAGGTTTTGTCCATCTTGTAAACTCAACTGTTGATTATTGCCAGAATTGGAATGAGGTCAGCTTGTGAGTAACAGGCAGACTCAACTCTGTGAGCTCTGGCAGGAATTGCTGTGGTTCTTCAACAGAGGATGGCTCAAGGTACTGATAATATTAAATGAAGTCTGTGTGAAAGCAGCTTTATAATTCTAAATATTCTGCTGCAGCAAGTTGATTTTCATTAGAGACACATGCTCCTCTGTGTGTTGTTCAAGTGTGGGTTGACACAAAGAGAGATAGGAAAACTTGTGCTGTACTGAAGTACTGTGTTTTAGGAAACAATACAGGCAGAGGAATGGCTGGTCTAACACAGTGTTTTTAACTGAAAGAAAACCCAATTCTATTGCAGTGCTGAAATATAATTCAATACAAATAGTACAAATATACTGTGTGAAAGTCCAAGAACTGTTTTCCTACACTTTTCTTTCTGTGCTCATGTTTGTGTTTTCTAAGAAGCATTTATACAGCTACAGCCACAGTAAACAGTAATATGCTGTTAAGCCTGGGCTTCATGTCCACCAAACCAATCCACCGAAACTGTGAAAATGTTTGATCTCAGTTTTCATTTAAGCTCCATTTTCCTGTTTTTGCGCTAAAGGGACCCACTTTAACCACTAGATTTGAAAAATGAAAATGCATCACTTTTTTGTTATAATCCAATAATAAACCCCTATCTGCTATTTTTTCGGTCAGCCATGAGCTTTGTGATGTTAACCAAGCCCCTAAAAGCTTTTTGTTTGAATGCACTTGATGGCAGATCACTTTTATAGAAGCCTCCTATTACTCAAAAGATTCATAAACACCAGACTTTGGCATTTCTTACCAATAGATCTTACTTAATCTGCAAAACAATGCCACTCATTATTTCCTTAAATCCTACCTAAGGTCTGTCTGGTTGTAGTCTTCTAACTTTGCTTTATGCAGCACCTTGGTGCTGAATATGATTCCACCAAAACATTCTGCTAAAAACAGGTGGCAAGTTATTTCACAGATGCAGGAGTTTCTAAAAATGATCTTGTTATTTCCAAAGTCTGAATAATAGTGCTTTAAATTAAGTTTCTTTATTGCATATTTAATTTAGAACTCAATAAGCCTGTGTGCATTTACAAATCAACTGCTAAAATCATTTGAGGATTACCAGATGTGCTTTTGATCTGCTATGCATCTTTACAGTGGGGTACTCTTAACCCATTCTGATTAATTGCAATTTAATTCCTTAGTTCTAAGTACCTATAACAAAAAACTGGGGTACATAAGTATTGCTACATTATTTTCCCCCTAATGTGTATTACCTGTAGTTACAAATAAACTTCAATATAATTTTGTCATGAAAACTTATTAATGGAGAGACATTTATTTGTTGCTTGAACTTCCTTCTGTTTTGGGGTTTAACCTTAACTGCAAGACTGCCTGTACAAATATACAGATGCTATTTCCTCCCAAGAGGAAACGGCAAGCAAAAGTCTGCCTATTGCATTATTCATTCAATTATTCACTTGTGCATTACCCACAGACCTGCCAAGTCTTGGGAAATGTACCAGCTCTCCTCATTCCTGTTAATCATCTGCTCTTCCTCATCCCCAGAGACGTTGCACAATTACCCCCATTTGCTTTCTTTCTATTAGAGGTGCTCACATGACCTTTTGACCAGGACTTAACACTCCAGTTTGCTACCACATGGCGACCTGTGTGCCAGGAATTACCTACTTGGAGTGTGGGCTTGGGCAGTGATAGTCTTCATGACTTATTCCTTCATCGAGTATCTGTCCTCTTGCCAGGCTTTTCCAGAACCTGTCCCTGGTTTTTGGCTGTAAAAAATGCTTCACATAGCAGTGATGGATAAGTCATTCTCTAAAAGAGAAAGTCCACATTCTATACAACACCTCAGGCTATGCTTTGGTGTCATTTCAATTCTCTGATAGTGTAGCTGTTGGTTTTAGTAGATCTAATGATGATTTACACTATGGGAAATGAGAGGAGAATCAGCTGTTGAAACAATCCATCTGATTGAAATAATTTACTTAATAAACTTACCTTTATAGTAACATATCTTGATTACCACATACATATTACTTTTGTCTTTTAACATAAGAAAAATTCCTTTATTACCTTAATATAATCTGTCATGCATGTGTGGGAGGCCATGTTGATTATGTTTAGGAACTGACAGCAAGGCTTGTAATAGTATTAAGGCAATAAACTCCTTGGAAATCCGTCCCTGGATGCAGCATATGAGACTGGAAGATGCAGATTAATTAAAGGTGCTCTTTTCTTTTCTAGATCCATGTAGAAAATAGTTTATCTGCCTCATTTTTAATCCTTTCACTTTTGACTTCTGCCATGACATTTAAGCTTATTTGTTAAAGAGGATGTTGATGGTTCCCCTCCTGCTCTGTGTTTGCCTGCCCAAAGCACGGATCATGTTCCAGGTTCCTCTCCCCTGTAACGGGTGTTTCCTTTCAGGACGCCTCAACTGGTGGTCCACGGTGTGCACAAGCTGCAAGCGCCTGCTGCCGCTGGCGACAACGGGCGATGGAAACTGCCTCCTGCATGCTGCCTCTCTAGGTAAGGGACAGTCTGGGCAGGAAACCTTCTGCCAGAAGTATTCTCTGCCCTGCTCCAGCCCCAGCCAAAGCTCACAAACACATGAGAGCCAAAGATTTGCATTAAAAGTCTGATTCTGGAGCAATACGTCCTTTACGTTTCGCTGTAGTGTTGTTTCCCTCGAGCATGCCTAAAGCAGGAAAGGAAAAGGTTTCTCAGGATATAAAAGTATAACTGGAACAGTATCCAAACCCATGTATCACAGACACCAGTGATCTGTATTTTCCTTATATTTTTCATGTTCCCAGTCTAACAGGTCTGGAACAGGCAAAATTCCAGGATTGTCCTCGTTATGTGCAAGGAATTTCATTCATTCTCTTGATTTTCTTCAGACAGTTCTCTGCTGTTTCAAGAATGCAGTGTCAAGCTATTATTTCTGTTAGTTCCTTGTAGAGTTTAAGCATGTGTACAACAGCATTTGGGGTGAATTAAAATAATCTCCAATTGATGAATTAAAAGTTTATACAGGACTTTTTGAGCCTTCCTGCAAATCAGTAGAAAGCTGTGAAGCTGAAGGTCTTTGATGTGCTTTCTACATCATAACCTATTATGAGGAAAGTTAGATTTTTTCAAGTTGCTAGAATCTTGCACCAAAAGTACTCCAAAGAGTGACCTTTTAAAAACACTGGGATTTTTAATATTTTAAAGAGACTCCTCTTATTGAAAGAAGTAGTAAGAAAAGAGGTTTTGCTGTTTCCAAGGATCCTTTTATCTTTGTCTACTTTATTTTGTATGTTAAATACTATAAATGTTTGGAGTATTGTGACCTGAACCCGACAGCCGACAATGTGGTGACTGAAGCATGGCTGTCTGTAGGCACAGGACTGGGACAGCTCTGCTTTCTTTTGGTGTAGGTTACTATTCCCAGCCATATAAAGATGTTTTGTTATCTTAAAATGAACTTGCAAGCCTGTGGCTGGTTGTATTTTTAGACTTCCCATCATCTTGAATGCTTGTCTCTTCATTTGGGTGTTGAAGCCAAAGAAAATTTCCTGCTGTGTAAGAGCCGGAGCCTTTGGGGGCCCGTGATTCTGAGAGGTGCCTGCAGTGCTCATTAACATCCTTGTGCCTGCTGGCAGCTGCAGCTAAAACCAACCTGTGCACTGAATATTCCATGGCTTGCAGCAAAGTTGGAATTGCCTGCAAGCGAGCACTGAACCAGCTCAAATCCTTGGTTGTTCCTTAATCAAAGTTTAAAACATGTCTGAACTCCCTCTTGTTCATTAGCTTATTTGCAATGACTCTTCCTTCTGAAACCCTTAAAAATAGTGAGTGAATTATTTGCCAGGGAGAATCTTCAATTATGTATTAGCTAGTTCTATTTCAGCTCCTTTAAAACCGGGTGTCCTCTTGTGCTGCCTTAGGGATGTGGGGGTTTCACGACCGGGACCTCGTGTTACGGAAAGCCCTCTATACCATGATGAGAAGTGGAGCTGAAAGGGAAGCACTGAAAAGAAGATGGAGGTGGCAACAGACTCAGCAGAATAAGGAGGTCTGTATGGCCCAAAGACAGCTTTTTTAATATCATTTCGTGTTAAAAGCATTCTTCTGAAGTTGGCTGTGAAATTTTAATTGCTGTCAAATTCCTTCTGCTGCCATTTTGTATGGGGAGAGATACTTGTATTTGAAATTTTCATATCAGAATGCAAATGTGTTTGTAGCTTTGTGGGTATAACTATGCAGAGTTTTGTGCCTAAAAGGTCTAAGATGCATTTGGAACCTGTAGAAAATTAAATGTGTAATTTAGCTTTGAAAAGCATTTAAAAATGAGTGGATGAAATCCACAAAATAGAATGAATCCCATTTAGGAAAGATTTCCCAGAAGCATAAATTAGGAGTTTTAGAGCTGTGGCCAAATACTGAGTGGAAGTGTTCTAGCTAAAATCATCTGTGAATTTGGTTTGACTTTTGATTAAAAGCTTTACCTTCAGCATGTTCCTATTTCCTGAAGATGTCTGTGCCTAAGCAGTGGCTAGAAAAGCCAATTTCAGGAGTAATCCTGAAGGCAAACCAGTGAATGTGCTAACTCTACAAGCTGGTATTTTCGGTCTTTTTAATAAGTTAATATTCTTTCACCTGAGTAGAAACACTGAACTACTAATGGTGCAAGATACTGAACTGAGTGCTGTGTGAAACTGGTTAGTTGTAAACAGCGCTCCAGAGCTGTGCCCACGGCGTGTGCGGAGCCTGACAGCGTTTCCCTCTGCCCCACAGTCAGGCTTGGTGTACACGGAGGAGGAGTGGGAGCGTGAGTGGAACGAGCTGCTCAAGCTGGCGTCCAGCGAGCCGCGCACGCACTTCAGCAAGAGCGGCGGCACCGGCGGTGGGTGAGTGTCGCCCGGATTCTTCAGCCTTCTCTTTGTGTCTCACAGTTCATAGTTCTTAGGCAGTGTCTCACACACGGGTGTTATAAATAGAAGCAATGTTTTTGTTAGTCAAGGTAGTTTACATTCTTGTTTTAGAGATATGGACAGCTGATGGACAGTTTTCTTGACCAATAGGATGGGGAGAGGTGTCAACCTTCTCCCCCAGTCCCTGGCCTTTGTAGAAATACTGTAAAAGTGGAGTCAGATTTTGTAATAAACAGTTCATGCCTTCTCACCAGAGTGTGTGTGTGTGTGTGTCTAACAAGGACAGGTGAGTTCCGGGCGTGGCGCAGTCCTTGTTCTCAGCAGGGAAAGAACGCAGCGCTGCCGAGGGAGGGTGTTCATAGCACTCCCAAACTGCCTTTGCCTCTCTTGGCATGGCAGAATTATCTAAATGTCCCACTGTAATATTTAGCAGTTTGGTGATGTTTTCTTGTACAGTTACCACACTAACTTGAGGTTACTTTGTATCCCAAAGAGTCTGGGTTTAACAAATCCTAATTGCTTTGCTTGTGGAACAAGCAGGTTGGCAGTATCACTTAGCTTTTTTTCAGGAATATATTTGGGAAAAGGTTTGGGATGAAACCGTATCTACAACATTTAAATACCCCTGACTCACATATAGAATCTGCTTTAAATAGCCACTGTGATAAACCCCTCGCTTCCAGTGCAATTATCCCCAAAGGACAGGATTATTGACCAGCCTTCAGAATGCAGAAGCTTTCGTTTTTGTGTCTAGTGTTTATCACTAAAAATACTTAGTGTTTGCTCAGTGCATGATTTTCTCTACCTGCTGTTTCCCCTGGAGAAAATCATGTGTGCTAATAAGTGAACTGACAAAATACAGCATACAGCACAACGAGAATAACAAAGTTTGTAGAAAATATTCCTTGGGCTTTGAAAGAATATTTAGTTTTCCATTTAACCTTGTGATTTTAAGGATAGACAATTCTAGGAATTCAGGAAGACTTTGCTTAGAAAATTGTCAGCCAGAGTATGTCTCATTTTCTTCTATTCTGAAGTGAAAAAAAAAAGATTTATTTTCATTTTAATCTCTAGTTTATTTCCTATGTTTATGGATATTTTTCTGTTGATGCATTTCAGTTTTCTAATGCAGTTCAGTTCATATTTCTGTTAAATCTAGTCATTCAGCCCCAATTTTCTCTGACTTGTTCTGTTTCATTCTATATGTTCCATGTACCACATAATTTCAGTACCTTCCAGTCAGAGATGCCCTCAAATGTTATCTTTGCCAGGCAGTCAACCTTCAGTTCCCAGGTACCTACAGAGGGAGTAGTGCTAGTACATAAATAACCTTCTCACCAGGGTTTGCATTTATCCTTTTTCCAATCAAAGTAAAGTAAATACAAATAGCCAACAGTTTATTTTTCCTTTGAAATAGTGAAAGGTGGATCAGGCAAGAAACTTATCCTATTCAAGATGTGAATGTATACTTCTCTTCACATTCATTCCAAAGACAGAATGAATGTGGCAGAATGAATTATTTTTTCAGTTTAATGAGCCCATGTTCAAAGTAGGGCCCTTGACAAGGAAAAGGAATATCAAAATAGTATTTTTGAGATGGGGTATATTATGTCCTCTGGTTAGGTGCTATATTAAGCAAGCTTGCACATCAGTTTTTGAACTGTAGATGAGATGTTTTCCTTTGCTGTCAGGATTAGCTAAAGCATCAGAAGTTGTATCTGCTTCAAAAGAATTCAGTGACAAACCTAAGGCAGGAATTGTGCTGCCTCATTCACCTGCAAACTTCTTTTTAGTTATTTTTCAGTCATCTACGTACAAAGGAGATCAGCAGTTGTCACTGAATTTCCCAAGATTTCTCCTTTGAGAGCACTCTCATTCTGAGGCTGAGAAGTTGGAAAAAGAGAAAAAGGAAACACAGAAAAACCTGGTTCTTAAGTTCTTATTTCCAGCATGTAAAGCAGAGCAAACTTATGAATCAGATTCTTGTTTTGAAACAGATTTGCACATCTTCCTGTAAATGTAAAAAATTATTTCTAGATTAACATAATTCCTTCATTTATCTCCATTTACAAGCAGAAGCAGAGGCACTGAATTGAAGGAGCTGCATTGAAAAAAGGAAAATGTCTGGTACCTTGTTTTTTGCTAAGAACCTGACTATTGCCATCCTGCTCAAAAGAAAATTCCAACCCCTTCCTTCACTGTGCAGTTGTCAGTCAGAGCCTGTTCTCATGTGAGAGTGAATATTCCTGTTGTTATTCACTGTTGAACACCCAGGTGCTGTCATGGTTTGAGCTCATACAGAGCCTGAAAGTGCATGGTCTTCGTACTTATTTGTCACCTCCTAGCTGTGTCTGTGCTCTTGGCATTACCTTATTGATAAATTCGAGGGACTTAAAATGGAGAAGGAGGGAGGGAATACTGCTGTAATCTTCCTGTGTGTCACTGGAATTGAGTTTGAGGCAGAAACCCAGAACATTTAAACAGGAAGTGCATCTCAAATGCAAGTGTCCTCTGAGGCTTTGGACTTGGTTTGGTTTTCAGAGTGCTTCAACAGCTCTTCATACACAACTCCTGCAGCCATGCAAGGCCCTCACCTTGTACACAGGAGGTCTAAATTTAGTTTAGACCATTTAACAAGATAATTTAATGAAAATTAAAATGGTTTTTATTTGATCTGGTGTCTGTTACAGGAGTGCTATTTCTTTTAAACTGTTCAGTATATGCAGCAATTATAGGGTGCAGATAGAAATGGTTCATTGTAACATTTATTCACTATTAGCTGTAGTTTCTAAAGGCTAATACCTCTTTTTATCTGGCCTATTTTCAGTTCACATAAAATACTGAAGCCAAGCACAGCCAAATTGCTGTGGTGATTCAAATATGGAACCCAAAGCATTCACATTCTGTTTCCTTTCCTTTAGTCAGTTCAATATACCTTTCTTTCCCTGAAGAATGAAAGAGAATGTTCCACTACTGTGCAATTTCCTGTGTTTGAATTGCAGCCCACGGCCGACAAACACTGTAAGGAAATCAAAGGAGAGGTTCCTACACCTACAGCTGCAGCTGTGGTTTGTGCTGGTTTTCATTTGGGGATTGTTAAGCAGGAAAAGAAAGGTGTCAGAAATAGAATGGAGGCAAACTGAGCCCTGAACTCAGGTATCATTCTGATCTCCTGCCTCTGGCAAGTCACCAGGTTGAGGAACTTTATCCCTGTCATGTCATTTCAGTGTGTCTCAGCTGTCTGAGGGCATTGGTCTTGTTCTTTGTGAATCCCAAAACGAGCCCTGAACTCGGAATAGCTGTTAGAGTCTGTTGGACTGAAAATCTGGAGCTGTGTGTGGGGAAGGAAAGCAGGGTTACCATAGGAGCTGTTAGAAGGAAATCCAAGGACATGAGAACAGATCTTGCTCAGTTTACAGGCGACAGAGCAGCAGCCAGCCAGGTGGAGCAGCAGGGTAGGTGACTTTCCCTTCCAGCTTTTTGACAGAGTATTTCTTTCATTCCTGGCTGCAGTACAATTTGGATTTTCCATAAGAGAGGGAGTCTCTTTGGAGTGATGAGACGGTGTCTGCTGTGTTTGGACTGGAGGTACCAGTGGTCCTGTAGGTCAGACTGAGATTTTTATTTGTTTTTCTTTTTATTAGTAATTTGCTCTTAGAATTGAGATAATTTATTTATTCAGAGTGCTCTGGTTGAGCAAGATCCTGCAATGCAGATTTACATGCTCTTATATAAGTGGATTTCATTATTTAAAGTTAGCTTTACATGAACAGAGGAATTAATTTCAGTTTCTTAAATTTTCTTTGCTTCCATGTTTTATTGACAAAATTATTTTGTCCATGATTTTCATGGCCATGTAGCCAGCATGCATAAAAGATCCCTGAAAAAAAGTGGAATGATCAAAGGATGTGGCAGGTTGCTATGGATACTTGCTAATGATGATTTTTCATTCTCATTAATCTTTAGGAAAACTCATACTGAATCCTCAGCAAGTGGCACTGAAATAATATAAAACAGGCCACATGAATTACTGGCAGTGATGGTAGAAAATTGAGCATTGAGAAGGTTTCCCAGAGAGGCTGTGAACTCTCTCTCCTTGGGGATGTCTGGACACAATTCAGGGCTTTGGGTGGCCCTGAGGGAGCAGGGGCTGAGTAAGGGGCTCCCTGGAGCTCCCTTATGACCTCAGCCACTCTGATCCTGTGGCAGGGAGCAGTGGAATGTGTAACAGCAGAGAAGGGTTTGAAATGTGTGAATATGATCGGAGATAGTGAATCAAGCAACGTGGGGATGTGGTATTGAAGAGAAAAAAGCCCAGTGGAATTTTGGAGTTTGTGCAGTCAGGCATGGCATCAGCTGATGAAAGGGATAGAGATCCCTCTGATACAGCTGTATCTGGAATATGCCTTTCAGTTCTAGAAACCTCATTAACTAGGAGATGAGAAATAATTAGAGGATTTGAAGGAAAAAATTAGGACTGATAGGCTGGAAGTATTAATGTGTGAAGATAGCTGGAAATCTTCCTGGCATATTGTCTTGCCAATAACATGATTCCCCTGAGCTGCTGTGGCTGACAGAGTACTCTGAGGTGACTGAATGGACTGCAAATGCTGAAAAGCTGCAAATGCTGAAAAGCCAGCTGTGGAAAAGAGTTCAGTAAGGAATAGGGGAAGAAATTGCAAAATGGGGAATTCGGTTTGAACATAAGGAAAGTTTCCTGGTGAGTCTGGGTAGCAGGAGGAGGGATCCAGGGAAGGAGAGGTGTTCCATTGCTAGACCAGTGAATGTCCTGCACCAGCCTGCTGGTGATCCTTCCCTCCCTGCTATGCTCCTAGGCTGGGATGAAAGATTTTAAAGAGAAGTTCCAGAGATGGGCTGCATGCTGTCAGGGCTCTGAGAGGTTTCTGTTCATCCCACATGCTCTGGAGCAGCGACCAGGCATTTCTGCTCTGTTACTGCCCTTCACACACCCAGAAAATGAACTGCAGTCGGTTCAGGAGGTTCCTGCACAGCTGGCAGGAAGAGAGCAGGTGCTGCCTCCATTTAAGAGTGTGCCCGTGTCACTTCTTTGGCTCTGGGTGTATTACATTCTTAAGTGGCACTCAGCAGTGAATTATCATCTTTACTTTTGTCTGCTTCCCACAACCCGAGCATTTTTCAGTCTTCTTCCGTCTGGTTTGTTTTTGTTTTCCAGACAGGGGCAAAGCTTTGAGATGTAGTGCTGACATTAATGACATGAGGCTGGAAAAACAGATAGGGGGTAACTGAAACCAAAATTCATTAAATTGTTTATGCAGTCATAGAAGGGCTTGGAAGTGGTCACCTAGAGAAGTGGGGACTTGAACAGGTTTATTCTTGCAGTCCAGATAAAAGAATGACCTGTTTGGTAGAAAATTGACTTTCTAGGATGGCTTCTAAAGGTGCTGGGCGTTTCCATCTCCTGGAAGATTGTGGGGCTGATCTAAAGCATAGTGATACTAGTTGGACAATTTTTTTTTTACATGCTACTATTACTTTGTTTACAAACCTGCATTTTCCTTTCTGTTTCTTTTTACCTACTTCTGTGATTCAAATATGGGTTTCAGAAGAGGGGATATAAGGGACAGTAAAGAAGAAACAGCTGCTGGGGTGTGTTGATCCACCAAAGTCTCATGGTTGGTTCAAGCTGATTCATAAAGTCTTAATGCTGTGTCTTCCAGAGTGGACAATGCAGAAGATCCAGTGTATGAGAGCTTGGAAGAGTTCCATGTTTTTGTCTTAGCCCATATCTTGAGAAGACCGATTGTTGTAGTAGCAGACACGATGTTACGAGACTCAGGGGGAGAAGGTAAGAGCTTTTATTAGAGATCCATGCACCTCTGTAAATTGGATCAGTTGTAAACTGACACCAGCAAAAGACCCAGCTGGAACATATCAGTGTTTATGGCAGAGCTGCTGCCTTTTTCTGAAAGAAAAACAAAAGGAAAACACAGAACGATGCTCAATCCATTTCTATGAGATAAAAGTAAAAAAATACAGGATTACATAACCCTTGCTGAAAACCTCTTTATCCTAGATATTCGCTATTAACTTAAATAACCACCACATTACAGAACACAATACATTTCTGACTGGTCTAAGTTAACAAAGCTCTGATTTTACCCTGTTATTTAGGTGCCCCTTAAAACTCTGCAGAAATCAATCTAATCTACTTTGAAAATTGAATTTTAAATGTCTGTATCTTGGATTTTTGTTTTTAATGACTCCTTTGCAGCTTCTCATTCAAAAGTTTCCAGAATGTCCTATTCAGTTTGCACATGTGAACACACAAATGTTAGATCTGTATGTGGATCCAGCTGGACACTGAGCAGGACTCAGCGCATTAAATTCATCTCACTTTCTACCACAAAATAACAGATTTCTAATTCATGATAGGGTGCTAATTAAAGGGGGATGTTTGGCTGATTAAAGGAGGATGTTAAGCAGGTGATGGAGTTTACAGAAATTTACTTCCACAGGAAAATACTGCATATTTTCAGTTTCCATTGCAAATTATGAACTACAAGTAATGGTTGTAGATTCTGTAGGTTATTGAAAAGCACACCTGAAAGACAGTGCAGTCATTGGTCACAGCCAGAATGGGGGGTTCATGAGGGGAGCTCAGCTTGCAAATACTTCAGCAATAAAGTCTCATGTTTTTGTAGCAAAAGGAAAAATAATTGTTTGGAAACTAAAACAGTGAGAGAGCTTTCCCTCCCAAACTTACTGTTTCCCGTAATTATATATATAAACAAACAAGTGTAGAATCTTTCAAAGGAAAATTTTGCCCCTCCAGATGGAGCGTCCCATTCCAATTCTACTTGTAGGATTTTTTGAGTCTTTCCTTAACTTTATCATATATCCATGTGTATGTACATTCAGATATATGAAATGTGTGGGCTCTAAACAAGTTCGTAATGTTTCTTATAGAAATCTGTTAATGGAAGGCACAAGCACAGCATGTTACCCAAAGACCTGACAGTGAATTTACTGATGATTGTTAGAAAATAATTCTGCCCAGAAGCATTACAGGAAGGTTCAACTCTGCTTACATGTGTGAGAGTCACCAAGATTTTGTTATAAGACCATAATAGCTTTACTAAGAAATGATTAGAGCAAGGACAATTATATAAGAGCAGAAGGCTTTCCCTGTGGTTCTCCATATATTTCCTGACATTTTTATAATGAAATCTTACGTGTTGTTGTGACTGTTTTCTGCATTGATTACTTTAAGCTGCTCTCCTGGAGCTCTGAAGATATTGCAGCACAACTGTACAACTCTTGTCTGTTCCTTCCCATAGTTGTAAAAATCTCCTTTTTCTCTCCAGCGTTTGCACCGATACCGTTTGGAGGAATCTATTTGCCACTTGAAGTTCTGCCAAACAGATGCCATTGCTCACCTCTTGTGCTGGCCTATGATCAGGCCCATTTCTCTGCTCTTGTCTCCATGGAACAAAAAGACCAACAGAGAGAACAAGGTATGCTTTAAGCACAGCAACGCTAACATTTATATTGAATACAGTGCACAAAGTACTTTCTTTTACCTGTAGGTGTATTTATCTATCAGAAAGGAAACAATACTCAGTAAATTTTATTGCTGCATGTTCAGGAGTCTGAGCGGCCTAATCACAAGACAATGGCACAGTCCATTTCTTTCTTTCTAACTATTGGAATAATAGCCACAGACTGACAGGAACTTCACTGATCTCAGGCACATCCATCTGCCTTCAGTACCCCAAGTCTTACAAGGACAATAATGTTAAATGTCCTTCTTGAGGTTAGCAACTGCCTTTCTGTAGGATCTTCCTACACCTGTATTCCGACAGGAAAGGTGCTGGGAGAGAAACCCCTACCAGATATCCAGCACGGCATCAGAAACATTAAATACTGACTTTCATGTACAGGTTCATCCAGGTTAATGACAAGGGTCGGTGAATCAAAGTGGTGTTTGTTTTGTGTGACCTGATTGTACCCCTCTTACTTCAGGGCCTTGAATGCACAGGCTGCAGTTGTGAGGAGCAGCAGGGAGCATTTGGCATTTATTCTGGGATGGAGGGAATGCTGTAGCTGTAGCTGCCAAGCCCGCTGCTGTTGGAGACCGCAGCAGTCCAGCAGCAACCACAGCACCGCTGTTGTCCTCCATGCTGTGACAGGAGGGAAATGGGCTCTGGGGTGCTCCAGCAGTGCCTGGGGTTTGCGCATTGTCAGCACAGCAGCTTTGGCACGTGGCAAGGGAGAGCCACGGTTGCCAAGTGTTGGTAACAACGGCACAGGGGCCTCAGCACGTGGGCAGATTTTGAGCCATCAGAGAGCCAGGCCATTCATAACTTGTAATATTTATGCTCTAACCAAGTGTCAGGAGCAGCATCTGAAGGTGTCTGAACTACTGCAGGTTCATACACACACATTTATGCAGCTGCTGAGCTCTTTAGTGGAGGAGACAGTATGTCACTATTTGAGAAATATGTGTGGTCAAATAAATACTGATGTGAATGCCTGAAGTTCTGCTTTGGCACAGAGTCCTGTATCAGATCATTTAAAACACTACTATAAATAGATATAAAGAGAAAACATGCTAATATCTCCTTGTCTGGAGAGGATTTAAACCACATTTTGACACTTCTTTTTTACACACAGAACACAGCCCCTGGCATTCTGATGGTCGCCAGGGGCCCACATGTTTTGAAATCCAGTATCTGATTAAAAATGGGTAAATACTTTTATATCAATGCAGGCTCTACTGATGCAGATCTTTTGTGTCTTTGTTTATGGAAAACACAGTCTCAACTGTCCGTGAGATTGCTTCCTTGGCATTGGAGCTTTCTCCACTGCCATGCTCAGTCTGAGTAACACTGTGAGAGGAGTGGCAGCAGTCTTGAACAGCACCATGTCAGTCTCTGTGCCAGCATTTTATTGTCCTGGCATGTTCAGAAAGAGTTGAAGTGTTCTTTTTAGATGAATGGTGGCACTTGAGGCATGAGGATGAGGGCTGGGAGGTGCTGTGACTTCCTTCACAGCACAGAAGGCAGCACACCCAGCTGGGGAATGGCAGCAGAGTCCTCAGTGTGTGTCTCAGACTGCCATGGACCAGCCAGAAGCTGTTGCTCGTCACTTATCCCATCTGGAGGAATTAGGGCTCATAGACTGTGCTTGGGATGGTGTAATTCCAGCCAGAGAGCCACAGCCAAGTGAGACCAACACCGACCAAAGCTGCAGACCTTGCTGGGTGTCAGGGAGGTGCTGCAGTCTGTGGGGTTTGCTTTAGAAATTAATGGGATGGACCCTGCTTGCAGTTGTCACATAAAAATACTTTTCTGTTAGGAACTTGGGGAAACCTTACATTAAACTCCAGCTATAAATAAAGTTCCCTGAGAGAGGAAAGCTCTTGCACTGAAGACAGAATTTTCTAAGTCCCTCACTTCAGCAGATTTGTTTTCCATGAGAACAGCAGTGCTTCACATCAGCCTCAGACTATACCTTAGAATGAGGATACATTCAGCTTTCAACCCAGCAAACACATTTCTGACACTCAGAATGCGTACAGCAGTTAAGACAATGGTCACATGGTATAGACAATCAGCTCTAAGCTTTGTTTTGTACGTAACTTTGTATTTTAATAAAATGGAGTATCGCTAAGCATTTTTAATAGGTATTTTCAGTATCAGTAGAAATAGCAAGCTTTTAAAAAGTTTTTTTCAATTTTTTAAAATAAAACCCGTATTTATTTATGTGAAAATTAGTTTGTTTATTTATGCAAAAATTAGTTAGTTTAAAGCTGCCTGTGGAGAGGAAAGTCACATTTACTTTTTGAAGTTTCTATCCCAAAAAGAGACTGCTTCAACTCTCTGGCAATTCTTCGCTCCCAGCTTTCCACCATCACCTGTCCNAGGTCTGGTGCATGGCAAGATGAGCAAATCCAATTCAGGGAATGGAAAAAATGGTGACACAGTAGAGAAAGTCAAAGAGAAGAAGTCCAAGTCTCGCAAAGGGAGCAAAGAGGAATCTGGACAGTCTGCGAGCACGTCTCCCTCGGAAAAGACCACTCCGTCTCCGACTGACAGAGCCAGCAGCTCCCCCACTGAAAAGGTGAACACTAAACCTTTCTCTGACAAGCAGTCTGACCCATGGAAGTACAGCACAGACGTGAAACTCAGCCTAAATATTTTGAGAGCTGCCATGCAGGGTGAACGAAAGTTTATTTTTGCAGGCCTTCTCTTGACCAGTCACAGGCATCAGTTCCACGAGGAGATGATCGGCTATTACCTGACCAGTGCCCAGGAGCGCTTCAACGCAGAGCAGGAACAGAAAAGAAAGGAGGCTGAGAAAAAGGCTGCGCTGAATGGCTCCTCTAGTAGGAAACTGGAGCCAGAAGCATTTTCAAAAGAAAAATTAGAACCATCTCCTCAGGATAGGGCATCACCCGTCTTGCCTCAAAGCCATACAACCCAACTGGTTTTAAAATTCAAAGACCGCACTAGTCCCACTCCCGGGTCCTTTTCTTCACCCAGCAACAGTGCCAAGAAAAGCGGCCCCATCCCAGTGTCTGCCCACTATAGCCATACCCCCCCCATCCAAAGGCAAAGTGTCATCCATCTGCATGACGTCAACTCCAAGCCATCGAGCTTCCAGGACGATACCTACAAGCCGGTGGTTGGCACGCTGAAGACCTGTGCCACCTACCCCCAGCAGAACAGGTCCCTGTCCTCGCAGAGCTACAGCCCCGCGCGCCTGCCCGGGATGCGCACGGTGAACACGGTGGAGTCGCTGAGCTTCGCCCGGCCCGCCGAACACAAGTCCCAGACCTACACCAACGGCTTCGACACCGGGGACGTCAGAGACTGCTTGGAGTACGCTGACGAGGACGCTCCTCAGAGCTGGCTCAACAACGACAAAAACCAAGGCAGAAGCACAGTTTGCCCAATATATTCCATCCAGCAGAACCGCTGTAAGAAGGAGAACTGTTCCTTTTATGGTCGTCCTGAGACTGAAAATTACTGTTCCTACTGCTACAAAGAGGAGTTAAAGCGCAGGGAGAGGGACAGCAAGGGACACAGGCATTGAGGATTCTTCCATGACTACTTAGTTTTACCATTTTCTTACTTACAAAGTAAACAGTGTTGGATTGCAGTAAAAGGAATCCTTAGAAAAGAATAAAGGATTGATGAGTAAATAGTGTCTAGCTCTTCGCTTTTCCAGGGCAACGAGGAAATAATAGGAATAAGTTATCATAAAAAAAAGTATTATTTTCCATTTTGTCAGTGTCTTTTTTACATATACTGGTAAGCTGAAGGGTTGTTTACTCCTTTGTCAGTGCTGTGTATATGTTTGGTCAAAAATTTACTAATGGTGCCTGAATTTACACTGACATCACTCAGGTAGTAGAACGGTAGGGGAAGGTCATACTAGTGAAGATGTGGTGTTGTAGTAGGGTAGTATCTGCCTTGAGACATTTGAAATGATATGGCTGTTATTGAGAGTATTTTTTCCTCAGTAAAACCTAAATTTTTCATAGCCTTTTTTTTCAGGAGGGTAGTGATTTTGCATACTGCACATTTTTAACATGGCAGCATATTGCATTGCTCCTAACGTTTGTATATTCCAGTCTGGAACTGAATGATTCTGGAAAAATGGGAGTGAAAGGTCTGAATTCATGAGGGCTGTAGCTCATCCTAATTTTAAGTTCTTACCAATTATTTCTAAATTTTCATTTTAAAAAAAGTAGATTTGAGCCACTTTTACTTGCACTGAGTTTTTAAACAGGTTTTATAAGAAAATTCAATGTTGACTTCATGTCCCTAAGCCCCCCACACAGTATAGTTTTACACACCTGAATTTCAGAATTATTTTCATTGATGTTAAAATGCAAAGAAATATGACAATAAAATTAAAATATAAAAAAATTACTAGACATGAAAAGTTTGATGACCAGCTAGGAAATTTAGGATCATTTTAGACTCAAACTGCTTGCCAAAACCAATTTAATGCATCAGTTTATTCCCTTAGCTAGTGCACAAACCTAATCATTATTTACTTATTCCTTCTGAACATTATTGAGTGATAATTATTGCAAATGTACCTACTTGAGCTTTTTTTGAAGGCAGTTGGCTCCACCTCTTTTCAAGTCTTCTCTAGTGAGTCATCTCCTCCCCAGGAGGCTCCCAGATGGCTGTAAAATGCCTCCAGCAGGAATGGCAGCTCCTAGCGCAGATTTGCACAAGTCTGAGATCCAAATATTTACGTAAGTGTTTGCAATGCTTTGGAAAATAAAACTTTGCTCACAGAAACACTTCTGCAAAGCAGACGCCGCAGATACTGTTGAAGTAGATGGATGGCACGAGGAAGTTTTCTGCGGTACAGCACCGGGTTTGCTCCCCTCCACCGTCAGCTGGCAGGATGCAGTAACAGGAGCTCTTTGGGCTCATTTTAGGAGTTAATTTTGCATAACAGGTGAAGTGCTGCCTTCAGGGCTGCTGACTCTGCCACCTCAAGGTGCAGAACAGGAGTTCTGCCTTCCTCATTGGGGAATAACAGCCCCACACAGCAAAGAGTCTTTGCCAAAGTCTTTGTTTCTGATTATTTTCCTGCTGCAGCCCAATTTTAATTCGTGACATGGGTGGCACCGTTGCATACAGTTAATCCTAATTAACCCTGAAACCAAGCCTAACGTTCCCTGTGAAACAAGATGCACAAACTTCTGCTGCTGTATCCTGGCTTTCAGAAAAAGCACGTGAGCTTTTTCCAGTGTCTCAAATTGGTAGAACTGAGCCCATACTTAAAACTGACCATATTTTTAGGTTTTCTACTGAATGAGAGGTTTCAAAATAAGTCCCTTGGTCACTTCTATAATAAGTTAGGGTCTTTGCCATGTTAGCTGTTCCATGAATCCAGACCTGTACTTCATATTCCTTGCTGTATACTGAGCATACACTGAATCTTACTGAACTTGCATTCCTTCATGAAGGGAAATGTTGGTATTTGTTAAACATCCGTGTGACTTCTGTCCTTAAGGTAAGCACCTTCCAAATCCCGTGTCTCCTGTTGCTTACATTGGTAAGCAGTGTCCTGTTTTGCTTTGCTGTTGTGATTATTATTTAAGTTCTAATTGTCAAAGAAAACTGGGATTGCAAATTATGCTAACAAGCCAGACCATGTTAAAAGAATATATTCAATATTATACTTGATTGTTTTTGCTGCTGAGGCTGAGAAAACTGGCAGGATAAAACAGAAATATTTAAGAATTCTTAGGGCATTAGAGTAGCAGTAGTGTGTGTTACTCTATTTCTGTGTAAAGTTGTGCTTCAGAAATATTACATTAGCAGCAAACCTCACCAGCCCATGTAGTTAAGTGTTACATCCTTTCTGAATGAGGAAAAAAGCAGTACATACGTAAAAATAAGCAATTACCATGAGTTTTTGCTGTTTCCCATTTTCATAAGATTTGTTTCTCTAGTATGTTTTAAAATCTCATAAAAGAAAGAGATTTACCACTGGTCAACATTTAGGTAAATTACTCTCTTCTGAATTTCTGAATACACTGTACTTGTGCATTAGATTATTTTGAAAAATTAATTGGTCTTGTCTGTCTAGGATACCAAACCCAAGTGTTCGTTATCATCCTCAGGACACTCCGATATTTCCATAAATATTCACCTCTACAGGATTGCTCACTTTAAAATATCTGTTGTATGAAATACTGACAGAACCCTTTTCAGTTGTGCCCATTTCCTTAGAATCTTTTTGTTGGGATATCTTTCAGTAATTTTCTAATCGCTGTTTTCTTTTAAAATTCTCTTCAAACATTCTATTTCTGGGCTATTTGTGGCAGCTGTGCCATAGTTGTCATTAAACAGACCAAACACGCAGAAACTGTGCCCCCTCCTGAAGAAGTGTTGTTCCATTAAAAGAAGACTGTAGATATAGAAGAACATTTTCTACCTATTTTTTTAGAGAGACTTCCCAGCTTCTCATGGGTTGGATTCACCAGCTCTGAAAGACAATGTGTCATTCCTTAGCTCCATGCTAGAGGTAATGACCTTCGTATGTATTTTTCTGTTGTACCATGTGCTAACCTCTGAGTGCTCTTTTGGGTTACTTTTGCTGACAATTGGAAGTGTTTGCAGCCCACAGGCCAGCCAGCCCTGTGCCCAGCAGGCTCTCTACACCCTCCAGAGCTGCAGAGTTCCCTCCGAGTCCCAGCTGTGGAGAAATCAGCTTTGCTTTGAGGGACCCTTCTCATTCCTTCTGTTATCCCCAGTGGCTGCAATGCACACACGTATTTTTGAAGTTGTATGTGCTTCCCTGCCCCTCTTCTTGATAGTGATTCAACATTTGTCACTGTAATCCAGATTTCAGAAGTACAGAGTAAATACTGGGTAGGTTACACCTTCCCAGAATCGATCCAAAATCACCAGGAGATATTTAGGTTGGAGGAAGCTGGAATTCTTTTCAAGTGTGAATGTGCAATTTTTCTAATTTACAAAAGGCTTAAACCTATTATGCAATTTTTTTTTACTTTGTTCTAAACTCTGATGCAAAGGTCTGTTTGTAACAGAGGATACCTGTGATACATAATGGGTTTCAGTCATGCTTTATATTAAAGTTTCATTTTAAATGACTATAGAGTTAATAAACCACTGTTGGAGTTGACAAATATATTTTTGGAGGTGGGTGTCAGTTGTAGCATATGGCTAACAAGCAGCTCATTCAGAAGAAGGTTTTGTAGATTATCAAAAGTAACTTCACATTTTGGATTTTAAAACAATTGGTGGACCTTTTGTTCTATAAATGCAATGGCAATATTGTCCCAGCTTTCTTTAGCAATTAGTTGCTTCTTCCTAAATCAAAGGTAACATGAGGAGCAGCAGTAACAGAAAGATGCCGTACTTGAAAAGTTTTGTGTTGCCTGTATCCTGAGAACGGAGGAGCCAAGTGGCGGCTCCGGGGTGTTTGTGGAGCTGAGGTGTGAGCGGTGTGCTCGGGCCCTGCACGCCCTGCCCGGGCCCCTCGAGGGGCACCTGCTGGGGCCAGGAAGGTGCGATACCAAACGGTGCACAGCGCAGAGCTGCCAGAATCCTGCCCACGCCTCCCCGAGGCTGCAACAGCGGCGCTGGAGCTCCCCTTGCCCAGTGGGAGGGATGGCCCTGGCTGCAAGGAGGCTGCTCCTCTTCAGAAACCTGCGCAAGTGTTCAAGTACAAATGGTTTTGATCAAGGCGCGAGCCTTGGGCAGGGTCTGTTCCCCACAGGCTGCCTGCCAAGGAGACAGTGGATGAGAATTCTGCCTGAGGAGTAAAGAGAAGCCTTAGGCCTCTTTGGGCCACATTTGCTGTCTTCTGCAGAGTGGGGACAGGATCCCATTAGCAGTGGGGGCCTTAAATCAAGCGCTTCGTTAGCATGAAAAATATTGCAGACTGGGCAGGGAGGTGAAGTACAAGCTAGTAGGGGAGTAAGATTTTCCTAACACTGTGAGCGTTTTGCACAGGTGAAAACCCATATGTTCATAGAAACCACAATGATCTCAGATAAACGTAAGTCCAGAGAAGCAAAATAACCGATGCTGATTGTAGATGGCTTTTCAGCTTAGTGTATAAGTCTCTGTCAGTGTATTTGAAGAGTATTTGTTTTAGGGAATGGCAGCTTATGTGGAGGATCACCAAACTATAGCATAGAAATGAAATTATTTCAATAACAGACACTAATATCTATTTTAATTTGCACATGGATTTCCAGTGTATAAAATATTATATTGTTGAAAATGAGAGGGAAACAACACAGAGGTGTTTGTAAGTATGTTCTATTTGTAGACTTAAGGCTGTATTATGTTGGAATTTTACAAGCCAAGTTTAAATTGTAATATAGAAATTATTTTTATATTATTTTCAAAATATGCTACAGAGCAATATTTTGCGCCTTTATTATAAACAGGGTCATCATTTTAGTAGGTTACTTTCAGAAATGCTGATAGAAATTAACCATGAAAAGAAAGCTTTGTAACTGTACTTGTTTCTAACTGCTCTGTCTGTTGTGCACATCTGTATCTAATGTGAGTTGAATATACAATTTTTTTTTTTATTGAAAAGCTTTAAATTTTTCTTTATATATTTTGGTACAACACTGTTCCTCTCTATTTAATTCTTCTCTTCCAGCCCTTAATAATAGCCACTTTTATAAGCAGCTTCTGAATAAACATGCATCTGGAAAATTTCCTTACCAAATGAGACATTTCTGCACAGATATTGATTGACTTGGGACTTTCATAATACACCCTAAACCCATTGGAGCAGGATTCCTTTGCTTTTTTTTTTTTTTTTTTTTAAGAAAGAGAATCGGCTATTTATTATTCCTTCAGAATGAATATCAAGACTGAATAACCCATGCAATCATTTAGCATCTAGAGGAAAAAGTCACTCTAGATCATAGGAATTTCATCCCTAATTGGCAGATACATCCTCTTAATATGTATCAAACATGCATTAGCTTCTTGCAGTTTGAAGTCTTCAGATTTTATTTCTTCATACCGTACATATCAATTACTGACGAACTGTGCAAAAACGAAAATCACAAACGAATGCGTATGTTCAATTAGAAGTCTGTGTCGTTTTTGAAATTCCCTAACTTTTGTCGTTTAGTTCGTTGGGATTTGTTTGTGTAAGAATTGCTTTTAAGGTATTTACCACAACCAAAATTTTCAAATCTGGATGCCTAATGATCGTGCATCTGGGTTTCTCCTGATCAATAGACTGGTTTTAAGGTGTACTGAGCATCAGTTTGTGTGGGAAGAAAAGCTCCCTCTTGGTTTCAGAAAATCAATTGAGTGTTACTCCAAGACATATTCAGGTCTTTTCCTTATTAACACTCTACACTTGTTTTCAGTCAATAGAATTTACATTTTAGCTTTAGTGATCTTCCATGTGTGAACAAATTGGGCTTATTCATTAAGTGATTGTTTGAGTATGGAGGGACTTGCCTTGTACCAAAACACCATATAATTGTTTAATTGTGGCATTCTTAGTGGGCTCTTGTATTCCACTGTTGGGGTGGGGACTGAGACCTTATTTTACCCTTGGGTATTGTGATCCTGTTATTTGTGTGGTTGGGTTGTTCTTCTCAAGTGAATGCGCTGTTCTGATTGCTGTTTTCTGATGGTTTATCTCCCATTACCTGAATGCCTGTACTGTACCAAGAGAATTGAAATGGCTGATGCACATTTGCACTGTGGAACAGGCCATGTGGGTAAAAGCCACCGTGTTCCAAACAGCCTTAAAGTGTGACTCTCTGGGGACTGGGAGTCACTTAACTGGATGCAGCCTCTGTCCTACTTCCTCATTTAACCATGACTGTAAAACACTGAAGCCTGCTGTGGTCTGTGTGTCTCTAGACATATTCATCTGAATACCCTGTAATCTTAACAGAAAATTTTCTTTAACAAATTGTGATTGGTTGATGAGTGTTAGGGTGTCAGGAAACCTTAGTCAAAAGAGGAGACTGAGTAAAAACAGAAATTATCATAGCTAATGAAGTAACCAGGGCACCAAAATACTAAAAAGGGGGAAAATGTAAGATGTATCAAAACCTGTTTTCTGTCAAGACTGTATGTTTTGTAGATCTTCCTGTATACTGGGAAAACAGAGAAATGTTTTTGCCATTCATCTCTGCATCTAATGGAGCCTCTTACTTTGTTGCAGAGGTTTGCTGTTGGGGAAGAAGGGAGGAAAGGAAGTTCTCTTCCATTCTTAAAGCAAATTCTAGTGGCAGAATCATCCGAGATTGCAAAAGTATGATCCAGTGTTGGAGCTAAACAGTGCCTAATGCCCATCTGCATTGTCCTTTTCAAACACCATTCCTTTAGAAAAACAAGGAGGGGGAAGTTTACAGTAAACTTGTATGTTAATGATCCAGTTCTTCCTCCTTTCACATGTGGAATCTATATAAATGTGAAGAGTTACACTGGAGTTGCACTTCCCCTGCTGAGAGGTAAAAGCCACCTCTATAGGTAAATTCCATGTAATTGCTTTGCCACAGAGTAAAATTAGAAGCCCTTGGGACAGAAGCTCTGCCTGCTGAAGCCTGACAGCATGTCAGGAGCCTGAGAGGCACGGCTGCCGCAGCCAAAACAGCATGGATGGTTCCTGCCTTGAGCACAGAGGCAGTTCGTTCTGGCCCGTGGTGTCTGAACAGGATCTTGGTAGTAAAGATGAAGTGGAGCACTGCCTTGCTGCCATTTGCTTCTAGGTTTGAGTAACAAATAGCCTTTTCCCCATGCTTTTGGTTAAAATATGCAGGAGGTGCAGCAGCAGCATGTGGCATCTCAGGCTCAGAGAATGCCCCTCATCTCCTCCAGATGGGCTTTGCTATCAGGTATGAATTGAAACACAGCCATGTGGGCGTGACAGAAGCGCTCTCATCTCTCAACTTTGCAAATTGTGTGCACTTTTAATACTAACAGAAATGAAGCAATGGTTTTATTGTTTATTTTCTCAAGATTCCGAGTACTGTAAATACCGAGTTTGTATAATGCACAGTGTGTGTACAGTACAGAAATGCTTTTCCCTCGGGGCCATCGGAGAGCTTTGCATGCACATGGTGCCCAACTCTGCCCACTCACCATAACCAAGGAGAACAAACAGGATTTAGGCCTAAATAATGGATGAAATGAGCCACATAGACCTAAACAGCTGCGAGTTCCCAACCATGGTGTTCTAGGCCAGCTCTGACCGCTTTGTACAGAACTCCATCCCAATGACTGAGATCAGCTTTGTGCTCTTTCCTGGGGAGCAGCGATTACTTCTGTTTTTTCCAAGCCCATTGCTCTTAGTCTCTAACTCCAGTGTTTGTAATGTGGCAGGCTTAGCATGATTCAACTAGGAAGCAGTTTTTAAAATCTCCATAGAGCTCTTCTTTTATTTTTGGAATCCATCTCAAGTTTTATTTTGCATTCAATTAATTTTAAGACATAAAATATTGTTATGAACTTTTCATAATGCCTTGAAGTTGTGTCTTGTGGAGCTGAAAGACTTTGTTCTCCTTGGGAGGCCTTGTTCTTCCTCAGTGATTCTTGTGACTAACATTCTTGTATGGAAAAAGTTGAATGAACCATTGAAAGTCTCACTGCTGTTTACATGCCCTTCTGCCATTTGGTACACTGTGTGCTGTTAAAACCCAATGCCTCTCAGACATGGGCAAAGATGGAAGGACAGTCTGAAGAATTAGATACAAAAGGTATATGTAGTTAATTCATCATAACTCTACTGTTGCTGTTGTATAATATGCCCCCCCTATTGTTTGTACATCTTTTTTCCTATTGCTAACTGGTTTTTTTTTATCTTCTACTTTTTTTAGACAAATTCTAAAGCTCTTTTTCCTTAAAGCCTGTGATAGATTTTCCAATAAAGAAGATTTGGCTTTCTCAGTTCAGGTTGCATACAGAGTGGCTTGTCTCCCAAACAGGAATTGAAGTAACAGATGTCACACCCTTGGCTTAGAGAAGTTTATTTACTCATTAACACAGAGTCTCTGTTCAATTATAACCAAAGCTAATTATGTGAAGTTTAAAATGTCAGGACTGGTAATGTGACTCTATCTAATAACCTGGCAAACTCAGCATTTTTAACTCATAGAAATGTACAATAAATGTATTTGTACTTGAAGTCTATTTCAAAGAAAGTAGTTGGCTCTTGCTGGGGTTTAAGAAAATGTTAATAAGGAATAAAGTAAGTCTCACTGATTTTGGTTGGCTGAGAATTCAACTTCTTCGTAGTCTTACCACTCTTCTCATTTTTCAGAGTCCAAGTTTCTTGTTGCCTTCTATAAGTTTATACTCTTCTAGCAAATATTGATTTAGGCTTTCAATAAACTGTGTAATAGAAACAACAGAAATTTATTTAAAGCTGAAATTACCTTTCAGGTTTCTTGTTTGATCATTTTCATGCAAAAATGAATGAATTTATCTTTTCCCATTTCCCTGCCCTATTTTTAATTTCAAAACACAATTGGTCAGAGTCACCTTTGTCTGCAAAAGAAACAGTTGATCATTTTTAAGCTGACTGTCATATTGTTTAAATCTGCTGTTCAAAAGAAACGGGAGCATTCATTAAAGAATAAGGAATATTTCTCGTTGTGAAAAATGTGAGTTCTTGAGAACCTTTTCTACATGCAGTTTTCATTCAAATTAAATGTCATTTTTAATCTGATCCATTCTTTGACAAAGATGATGTGTAAGAGCTGTTTTTAGCAGTTGGATTGTTACTTTGTAAAGTATTAAAGCACTAAACCAATTTTTGCAATAGGTAGTAAAACTTGCTTTTGTTTTGAAAAACTTCCAGTTATAACTGTCGCACTTTTTATAGCAGAACTGTATTTAATTTCTTTCTTTTATGAAAGATTACTCAAAGTAACTGATAGCTCTGTAATCTGTGTGAATTGGCTTCTCCATTATTTGAATCTGAGAGAAGCTACAATGCCTATTCAATAAAATTAACTTATTTCTAAAGTACCTGTTTGCTTGAATTCTTGTTTGTGCTTTCTGTCTGCTCTCTCAGGGTGATGCTGGGCAGACCCCAAAGCCCAGGGAAAGGGATAAGGGGCTGCTGCAAACCTGGGGGGCATTGGCTCAGCACAACCTTGTGTGCTGCTGCCATAAAGTGCATTTAAATTACAGTCCCGTACCCAACCTCCACCTAGCTTGGATACCTTGCTGAAATCAAGCTGTTAATACTGTTACCTCAAAGGAAACAAACCAAAAGTAGTTCAAGCAGCCTAACATTGCTATAAACCTCAGACAAAGAGCAAGTGCAAGGCCTGTGGGAAAGATTTTGTTTTTCTTGCCTGTTGTAGAGGCTGATTCTCTCTTACCAAATTTCAGTGCACATCAGAAATGGTGACAATGGAATTGCACCATTGGAAAGCGTCTGTGTCACAGTTACCCAGGCCAGGGACCCACTGGAAATGGAGAGGGCATTGCAGGGGGCTGCCCCTTGAGGGCAGGAATGGAAGGAAAAAGGCCAAGGGTAGCCCGAGTGAAGAACTTCAAAGGACCAAAAGGGTCCTGAAATGGAAGAGCAGCTGTGGCTGACATTGCCAGCCTTGTGCCTCCTAGGGATGATGAAGGCCTCTGCAAGGGGGAAGGACTTAAGAGGGCTACACTGGCACCTGATAATAATGGACTGCTAAATAGCTAATCAAAACTCACAAAGTGCTGTGAATCAAAGACAAAAAAAAAAAAGCAAAACCATTATTATTATTCCTGTAACAATAGTATTTGCCCAAATGTTTAGCTAATTGCAGCATAAGAGAAATCTGTTTGATGAAGCAAAGCCCAAGGCAGTTACCTGAGCTCCTTGAGCTGGAGAAATTCCTTAGGGATTCTTGCCCTCCCTCTGCTGTGCCCCATTTTATGCTTGCAAAATATTGGTTTTCTGCACAGAAAAATGTTAACTCACTGTGTTCACTGAAGAAGGTCACAGAACCATCTGAGCAGAAAAGCCATGTCTCAGTGCTGTGCAGACTGATACTGAATTGATTTTCTTCATTCTATAGGAACCCATCTTCAGGATGTCTGCAAAGGCTGAAAACTGTTGGAGAGACTGGAATGGAAGTTTGGCAGAAGCAAGCATCCACTCCTCTTCCACAACAGCCTGTAAGTCGTGGTATAGTCAAGTTTCTTTGAAATGTGACATTAGACCCTAGACTTCAACTTGGATCGTTTGAGGAGGAAGGTGGTGGAGCAAGCGGCAACAGTTCGTGAAGGACCCAGCTATTGATACATTTTAATTAGTAAGTAAAAAAACAAGCTGACCCATTACTTGTTCTGATAATTTTCCAGATGTTCTAGGTGCTAGCTGGATTTGAATATGGTAACAAACATTTTCAAGAAGGTTGGCTAATGTGCTCCCAAGTGTGTTATAAGTTTGCCATTAGAACTAAAGAATTTGTGGGGTTGAGAGCAGGACACATCCGAGAAGGAAGATGGTTTTTAGGCTTACAGGCAGCACTGTTTCTGCTACAGATCTTTTCTGTGGAGCAGACTGTAGCTCTGGAGGACAACACCCAAGTTCATCGCAGCTCTGGCAGTGTCCCTGTGTGGTATCCACAGATGTGGATGGTGGTGGCTGCTGTTTGGTCATTGTCACCCGAGAGCTGGATGAACACACCAAGCTCATTCCCCAGTCCAGTCTGTTGCTGTCTGATGGCCTGTGAGGTGTTTGAAGTGCCTGTGCCTTGGATCTGCACAGTCATGACAGGCTATGTATCTCCATAACTGATAAAACCTCTGCTGCAGCCAGTCTGCTCTGCCTTTGGCTTCTGTTCTTCACAGTGACTCTTGGTTTTTGAGGAAACTATCAGAGAAGCCAGGAGCTCATTAGCTATAGCATAAACATCTCACAAATCTGGGCTTCTAAGGTTTGTGGGCAATACTGCTATCATATTTTGTTATCAAAAATAATTGAAAGCAAATACAAAATATAAATGTAGTAGCATCACATTTACTGTATAGTGCTTCTTATTAAAATGAGGGTAGCACCAAGTGGCTGAAACACTCATTACCCTGTCACATGTGTAAACCTTTTTAAAATTAGAAATATTGTTCATTAGAAAAGATACTCTGTAGTATGCCCTCATTCTTTCACTTGTTCTATCTATTCATGGGAAATGACATTTACCTACCTGAGCTCAAAAAAACCCAGATCCTCATCCAGCATGTTTGCAAAGCAGTTTCGTGTAACTGGAGACGTGAGGGCAAGTGTTTATTAGGCAGGAAAGGTATGATTAGGAATAGTACTGAATAATTGCCAGGGATTTTCCTAGCAACAGCCCTTTCTAGATCACAGTCATGCCTATAGGAAATGGCAGTTCTAAGTTAAAAAGATAATTTTTGCCTGATACTCCCCAAAGCAAATCTTTTTAGAGGCACTGCAAAGGCAGGTACAGCTTTAGATCCTGACTGCTGCCCTTTGACATGTTCCCCTTGTGTCAGGTGTCTCACACAAATGTTCCCTGTGTCAGGGATTTACAAGCTGGCCTCAGCCCAGACTGAGGTGACCCCTACAGTATGAAGATTAGTGTATTTAACAATGCACATAGATTAGAACTGGACAGTAGAGAGCCAGATTTTTCCCTTGGAGGAGGGCAAGGAAGCCATCCCTGTGCGTGCTGGTCGCAAGGCGCTGTGCAGGAGAGGCTGAGCAGGCAGGCAAGGGAGGCCCTGCTGGGAAGCAGCTCCTGTTAGCAGTGCAGTGGGATGTGAGCACATGAACAGAAGATGACGCAGGAAAAGCTTTTTTCTTCTATGGAGACATGAACACTGGTAGAAGCCTATGTTGGCTGAGGGATGTGAATATATAAACCATCAACATCAGTAAAATAGCAGAATTTTGAAAGCATTGCCCACATTGTCTATCGTATTTCAGCTCCTGTAACCATAGAATGGGGTTTTTTTCCCAAGAATCTCCTATCTCAATTCATAAAGCCGCTTTTCTGGCCTTACAGTCACCCTGTACTTCAGGCAGATTATTTGAAGGACCTGGTGAGGGTGCTGCATAGCTTGGCTGTGATTTTTCTTTTGCTGTGTAACTTCATGCACAGGCCTGGGCATGTTCTCAGGTCCCAGGTGGGCCTCCCAAAGCCAGATCGCAACGTCCAGAGAAGAGGGAGCCTAAGCACAGCACAGACCTAGCCAAAAACACAGCCACAGCTGTGATTTAAAGCTGGCCATTCAGCTGTGTCTTTACTCCTATTTAATAGCATTTAAGTGGTGAAGTGCTGTCTCCTTGAAAAGCTTCCCCTCTCTTAGCAAACACCACATAATATGCAATTTTTACAGCGACTTGTAGCATATTTTTACTTCTGAAATACAACCCTTCCGTTTTAGATCTCCTTAATCATAGTGATTTTGTGGAGAATAACAAATTTTCCATTCCTGGACTTAAAACTTGACTTTTTTCCTTATTTCCTGAAGCATTAATTATCCCTTCTAAAAATAGACAGCTGGGGTACAAAAATATCCAGTGGAGCCTTAATGAAAAGTTTTCTTGCAGGGAAGCCAACAGCCAGACCTGATTTATTCACCCAGTCTTGTTGTTTGTGCAGACCCACCCTGCAGCAGGTTCCTGTTTCCAGGCTTGCCTCTTATTTGCTCACGCAGTTACTCAGTGCAGCTGCCTGCCAGGGCAGGTTAAGGGGAAGCCATCCCCTACCCAGTCTTCTGGGGAGGTTGCAAAAGCTGGGCAGTGCGTGGCTGCCTTCAAACCCTCCGCCCCTGCGAGTGACTCCTCTCATGCAGGGAGGAAGGTGCATGTAGGTCATTTCTTTTGAGGGATCTGCCAAGCTGCCGTGCCTGGGAGCACGGGTGTCTCCCTTGGCTGGCCCTGCAAGCTGGCAGCAGAGGAGGGACGGCATTCCTGAACAAAACTTTCTTCTTTCTTCTTCCTGTCAAGTCATCCCGTTCCTCCCAGCAGCCTGCAAACGCAGTTTGTACAGCAACCCCAGAGAGGGAAATCTTGGGATTTGTTTTACGACTTCCAAAGTCGACAAAACGCTTGGAAGTTAAACCGAACCTGCAAGGCCTTGCACCTTCATGGATAATTGCAGAGGGTTTGACTTGGTTCCCAGACTCAGCTCTGAGGAGTGGCGATTCTGTGTTTTGGTGTAGAAGTCTTGATAGAGCCTGGGTTTGGGGCCAGCCACTGGTGGGTGTGCCCATCTCATCACTCCCCTCTGGGCAGATGGTAGCTGTGATGTTGATTCTTAGACATATGTGAGCTTCCAAATGTGGCATTTTGAGAGTCCCAAACTGACATCTTTTTTGCAAAGGGTGGGGCGTGAGGCTTGAGGAAAAAAATGCAGGGTCTTTGAAGTGCAAGACTTTGAAGTTTAAAAAAAGCTAGCAAATTCCTGTAGCAGTTCACTGTCTGTGCAAAATCTGGAAGCTAAGACTTTGACCAAAGAGGCTGGATAAGGTTTAAAAGCAACAGACTTGGGAAGTGTGGCTTTCATGTTTTAACCGTTTGTGCAGTGGTGGAGAAGGTGAGCTTGATTCAAAGAGTGTGTACCAAAAACCACTATCAGTCTCTGCCTTCCTTCTCTTGCACTCGGAGGCTTTGAGTGCGTTCAGATCACTGACAAAATGTGTGTGTGGTGGAAGGGGGAGGGAGGAATTTCTCTCTTCCCGTTGCTATTGTGTTTTGTTATGTTGTGTGTCTGTTCAGTTTGTCTCCAGGATCAGAGAAGTGACTCAGAAAGTTAATTCCACAATAGGAGAGCATGGGAAAACACAAACATTAGGCTCTTAAAGACACACAGCCCTGTTTATCACACACTGACGTGTCTCACCTTCTGTCTGCTGGACTTGCTACCACATGAGCTACCTTACTCCTTTCTTTAGAATCCTGTTAGGATTTTGCACTTTAGGCCTTTCATCTCCAGAAAATTACATCAAACTTCCCTACCCTCTACTCCTTCCTTATTTTTCTATACTTATGGTCCCCCTCTTTAACTAACCTCCCCCACTTACTGCACCTCTCATCTGTTCCTCACACTGGCTCATCTCATCTCTCCTTCCATGCTGCCACACACATGAAAGTCTCTAACCAGCAGCACCTCTCATGTCCTTCAGCCAGTACTTTTTTCTCAATGGTGTCCTCATCTCTGCCAACTTGGCAATACCACACCTTCCCTCTGGGAATGTCCCAGTCCCACCTTGGGGAGGCTGGCTCTGAACAAGCCAGCCTGGGCTCTCTGACCCTTTGGGACCCTTTGGAGTATTCCCTGTAGGTCCTAGTGCTGCAGGCCCAGACCTGCTGTGCTGTGCACAGCCAGGCACGATTGCCCAGTGATGCAGAGAAGAAACATCAGCTCAGCAGAAACCTGGCAGCAACAGCATCCTGGAGCCTCCCTTGGTCCAGCCCTTGGTGCCAACCCCTCCTTTTTGATTGAATATTTGTTTCAGCCAGCAGGAGCCAAAGATTAAATCTAACTTCTCCCACTGCCAACCAGGTGGGACAGGTTGATCCTTTGTTTACAATTATGATGAGGTAGCAATTATACGCTCGGGCTGTTTTCTCTCGGTGAGGTAGAGCTATTATTAAGCTCAGTGGTTTGGTTTTGTTAGCAGACCTTTGGGGCCTGCTCTTGCCTATAACACCCCTCACGTTTTCTCGTGTCTCTTTTCTTATCTTGTTTTTTTTTTTGACGACTTGTTTAATGTAATCTTGTTCTCTGTGTTGCTCAAAGCACAAATCTGCCCCAAAGGCTGCGTTCAGTCATGCTTCTCTCTTCCCCTCTTGCTGCTCACATATCTGGGCACCCAGACTCCATCCTTCTTCTGCTGCATGCATTGAGAAACCTATTCAGATACTTCCTCCCTTTCTCTTTATTCTCTTGGCTGTGCCAGCAATGCAGTGTAGCTGCCTAAACGCATGAGCTTGCCTGCCTCAAATATTGCTTGACTTAGCTCCCTTCTCTGCTGCTCTTGGAGAACATGCTGCAGTTTCTGCTCATCTCGGGAGGTGCTGCCTTGCTTGCTCGCTCTGAAATTCTGTAGGAAGCCCCACGCGTATGCTGGTGTTGTACAAGCCTTTCTAGTCAGCTGCTACAAACACTTGTCTCATTGTCCTCACCTCATTTTTATTTCAGTCTTCATCTTTTCTCACTTTTCTATCTCTTTCTATTGACTGCATATTTATATTTACGTCACTTTAATCTCTTGCAGTCAACTAGCAAAGCATGCCATGAGTGTTGTTCCTTGCAAAGCCAGCACAATGAATCTTAAGGTGGATTACTTTGAAGCCAGAAATTATACACAAGTAAATGGAAATAAGAAAACCCCAGCCTAATTCTACCATTATTCTTGCTTCTGTTCTGAAATGCTGGACTACTGCCAAGTCTATGAAAACATTTCATGGCAAATGCTGAGTCACAGGCAAGACAGAAACCCTTGCAAGACTGAAAAAGCAGGCAGGAGAGATGCACACTTTGCATTTAGGAAGCAGAGAGGAGAAGCAGGACAGAATGTGTTAACATACACATTTCAGAGTGTGGGTGCCTGGGCAGGGAGGCACATTACGGTACAGTACCAAGGCAGCAGCTCCAGACTGAAACTGAAATAGTCCTTTGGAGGGAATTGTTTCCCTTTTCATCCTTCTAGCAAGTTTAGGAAACAATCTCTGACTGCTCTTCTGTTACCAAACACGAGGTGGATCTTTCATTGTAGGAAGACTTTGGGAATGCTGCGGTTTAGGGCCTTTTGTAACAAACAGTTCCTAGCAGTGTTGTGTAACCTGTACTCTCAAGAAACTTCAGATTCATTCCTTCACATCTGCCAATGCCTTGTGTTTTTGAGGAAGTGGCTCAAATTTGTGCTTCAATTTTCTCATCTTTAAAATTAGGAAAGAACACTTCAGGATACTGTGAGATTACACTGCTGCTGTTTTGCCATGGTATTGCCACTTACAGAGATGATCTCAGACCTTTGCAAAGAACTGGGCTTTGAAAGGAAGGACGGCTGACTCTGAACTTTAGGTCACACATATTAATCCCATAACCACCTTTAAAAAAATGCAATATATACCACTTTTGAGAAAGGAATTTCACTATGCAACTACAAAACACTAGTTAAAGCACAGAATAGAAAACAAACATCACAAAAACTTTCTTTCAAACATTAAAAGAAATCCCATTTTAAACAATAGCACTGGGTGATATTTAAACAAAGACACCAAACAAGATATCAAGTCTCAAATGAACAGCAGAAATATTAACATTTGATGCTTTTTAGGTGATAAACAGAGAAGAAAATTAAGAGAAAATCAATATTTCATAGTTATAAGTTTTATTTTGGAAAATGTAAACCTCACTAACCATGCATACAAGTTAAGACAATATTTTACAGTTCTTAATTTTCTTTTTCATTTTTTCCTTTTATAGTTGCATAGGACATTATCACAATATATAATCTATGCAATACAAAATACATAAAAAGTTACAGCAGAGCAAGAATAGATGAACATATAACTGTACAACTGTAATACTTCAATGTAGTGATTTAAAGAGTTGAAAGGTGAGCCATGGAAGCTTTTGTGTGCTGTTAAACCTGTACAAGTGAGGATGACACTGGCAGCTTTACAGCTCACTGCAGCTGGAAGTTGAGCTGTGAACACGTGCACACTCCCCGGCACACGCGGCCCCTGTCCCCCCCTCAGGCGTGTGCTGCTGGAAAAGCACACGTGCACACACACACACGTCCTCCAAATGTACAAAACACAAGTAAATGCACCTGTAACCAGAGATGAAACTCAACCAGAAATCTCCAACAGGTTCAAAAATTCCAAATAACAGCATTTGGATCTAGGAATTTGGTTCAGGCCCATCACTAGTTATAATGAAATTGATACCTATTTTTGCTCTGTAGACATCCCTTCATTAGTCAGTGTGTAGTATAGACACACTGCTGTGTATTTATATATACACACATACACTATACAATATACACATATATATCTATTTTATATATATATATGTGCATATGCTTATATAAATCCATATATATAAATATATATATTTATAAAAACCTATACCAGTGGATGGGCTTTTGCATTCTATATTTTGGCTTGTGGGATAAACAAGTATGATTTGGATATTTTCTTCTGCCTAAGGCTATAGCTCTTATCCCCGAGAGTTACAAATACAGATGTTCATCATACCATTCACTGACATAGACTAGATGTTAGCACCCAGTGCACAAACAGATGGTGTGATGGAGTAAAAGAGCACCTGAAAGTTAGTTTGTAGGCATGACCTGATGAAATTAGTAAATCTAACAGCAATGAAAAGGCAAAACCAACACTGCACTTCACAAAGCACAAATTGTGTAACTCATGACAAAGCACTGGAGCCGAGCAGTTGTGGAACAGGAATGCTCCTCACACAGCCTTTAATGCCTGGCTGTGGGAGACAAGGAGAGTGCTGAACATCCGCGTAGAGGGTAACGAGGTTTAAAGCTACAGAGGCTACAGCTTCTTGCAGGGGTTAATGCAGTAAAGAGGGTGGGATACAGACAGGAATTAGGCCTTACCATCAAACAGAGGCTTCTGATAACTTGTCACAAATATATACCTTTGCAGTTATGTAAACAGAGACTAGGCATGTATTATAAAAGAAAGGGACAATTAATTTGCAGATACGAAAAATTCTCATAAAATCTAGCTGCCAGGAATTTTACCAGGACTGCTTTCTAAGAAGCAGGATGAAAACTGAATTAATGCTGCCATTAGGCCTTTGCACAGGGAGAGGTTAATGGAAGGGGTGAACGAGTTCCTAAGGGCATCTTTAGTTGCACCTGTGAGCAAGGTGATGATTTTCTCTTGCACCTATTTCCTATAGCAAGACAGTTCAGCTCAACACTTAGAGAGGAAGTTGGAATCATGACTGAAGAAAAACAAACTTTCAGGGCTTTCTTAATAATAATAAAGCTGTTGCTATCATCTAAAATGAAAAAAAAATCATGGCAATTTTGTATTTTGTGAGAACACGTCAACAGATTGCATGGGGAAAGGAGGAGGCAGGAGAGATGCACTCTCCTCCAGATGGAGAAACCTGCACCTTGCCAGAGCAGTATTTCCTGAGTGCGACATGTTTGTTGCTGTGCCAGGAGACTGTTTTAGGTTACACTGCTGGGTGAAACAACAGAAGGGTAAAAATCTGAGGTTAGTTTGGATAAGCACACAGATTTCAAAACATAATTTGAGCCATTCTGACTTCTCATATCTGCAAAACTCAGGAGGAACAATCATGAGAATGAGTCTAATGACCTTGCTGACCATCAGACATTTCTAGCCGATGCTAGAAAACCCCAAACGCTCTTTTTTCATATGAAAATATCAAGAGAAGTTTTTATTCACATTCGATTTTGGAAAATACTAGTGGTTTGGAATTCATGATTTTATCCTAAAACTATAATATATTAAACTTTTAATGGAGATATTTGAAACTCTACCTGGGATTTTAAAACACAGTAACTTGACTGTCAGCTTGATACATGCTGAGGTATTTACAACTGAGATGTAAAACCAAAAAAGTTTTAACGACCAATTTCAGAGGGTTTCCTGAAAGTGTTGTTATGATGGCTATACACAGTCCCATGGTGTTCTCATTAAATGAACTGACCGAACTGGAAATTTGACCTTGAACCAGTTTATTCTTTCCTGCTTAAGCTTGAAGAATTATTAGTAATATCTCTGAAGAATATGAGTAAAATGTTAGTTCCATTTGAGTTTAAGATCACATAGTTCTGTGTCCCTCGGGATAGGTTGTCCCATAACGTTTATATCCCATAATCTCAGTACTCATAAACCTGGTGCAAATATTCCTTCTCCAGGCTAGTAAAACAACTTGTTTGCAATGGATAAACTGATTAATGCTGAACTATTAAATCCTAAATAAATGAGCTGGAATGGTTCCTCCTTTCCTGAAGATTAAATGATGCTCTTGTTGGAAAAGGTGATTTTACAACAAAATGAATTTGGAACATGAAGCCTATAATGTTTACCAATACTTAGTGCTCCTTTTGATTTTGGTTGTTCCCCGTCTCCTCCATATATCTCTGTTAAGGTATAATGATAGTGAGAAATGTGTTTGACTTGTTTTGAAGTATGTGCACAAGACATGGCTGACCTGTAGAATTCCTTGAGCTAGGTATCTGAAATGCCTCTCTACTAACTACAGCACAAGAGCACTTCTAGGAGTCACAGAAATTACTGGAATGTGAATTCCTCTTACCTGAATTCTATCAAGTTGTTAAAATTGTGCATCTCAGTACATGAGACTAAAAAAAAAGGAAAAGAGGAAATCTGTTGAGGTCAACAGATCTGGTTTTCCCCTAACTCCAGAGGCTGGGCAACTCATCACATTAACTCTATTTGTCATCTTGCAAAAACTCCTTACTATGTTCTTTCATTTTCTGTGAAATGAAATAGCAGAACTGTGCCTCTCACAACTTCCAATTCAAAGAGGGAAATTAAGAGAGGCGAAATCTCAAGCAAATGAACATGAAAAAAATACTGAAACATCCGCACTTCTTTCTAGTTGTATCAATAAATACTTGGAGTATTTATTGATACAACTAATAGAACGTGTAGTATTAGGAATAATGTATATTATGGAAGTACCTACGAAACTACTTGGAAATCTATATTAGCTTCTCACAGTTAACATACAGTACAATAAAACCTTGCAAAACTGGATCAATGCAAAGCAGCAAGTAAGATACAAGTTCATGGGGAATCTGGAGGCATTCACTTAATATCAAATGACAGGTTTGGCGCAGAGAGTTTCTTTTCACCGTGCTACACTTAACTGTGTTTATACCCTACAGTAAAAACAGCAAACATCCCAAAATTCCAGAATCGAAAGGACCTGAATTGATAATATGCACCATCAGACCCAGACAAACCAAGGAAAATGTGTTTGTTGCCAGTGAGGTTTTTGGTATACACTATCCTGGTCTTTTACTATATTTTCTACCATATAAAACATAAAGATCTACCTCCTTGTGCTCTATCTAGTGTTAAACATTGAAAGTTATTGAAAACTAGCCAACATTCCCTTTCTGGTATTAAGCTATTCAGAAATAAGAGCACCTTGCTTTATGCTGGTATGTGTATTTTTGAGAAACTCGAAGTAGTGCTGAGCTACAGTGTTATTTTAAACTTAAAAATGTATATTTTGTTATTCCAGTCAGAAGAGACCTTATGATTTTCACTTCCTTTTATCAACAACCATGATTTTGATGCAACAGAACACAGCAACTGTGTCTTAGCCAATTTTTCTTACTAAGATACAGCTGTACAGTAGGTAAGTACCTTGACAACAGTTTTGGTGGGCATTGGTTCAGTAATGCTATTTCTGTAGTTCATTTCAAAAAAAACAAACCAAAACAACAAAACAAAGGAAGAAGAATTAAAGGAAATTGTTCAAGTCAGTGTGGTTTGATTTGAATATTCTATTGGTCCCATACTGAACAGGCAGTGCAGACAGCTTAACAACTTGGAGAGAGTGACAAGAGAATGCCTCCAAGATTCCAGGCCACCTTGCCATAAAATGTTACCCAGTGTAAATTTGTTTCTTTGTGATTTACGTGACTCATTTAAGGCATCTTGTTGAAAAAATTTTCTTGGAATTTTATCTAGCATGAAACAAACCAACAAACAAGTTTATCAACCTCACAGAGATTTTTGCAGTTGGAAGTTGGTTTTGGAGCATCTTCAGCATGAAGACAGCTTGCTACCATAAGCAGGGGGCAGCTCGAAGAACGACAAGACTCCTGTTTGGACACTCCCCAAGACAGGTATATAATCAGGAAAGTGAACAGTGGAAGAGTCCAGTACTACATTCCAGTATTGGGTTGCTTTCTGTATTGTTTGCTTGTTTTTTATTTTTTCCCCAGTGTGTGAAAGAACCTAACAAAAAGCTTCTGAGTGCAATTATATTTACAGAGTAAGGCCGTGGTTAGGGTGTGTCTTCATTGTAATTATTGTGTAACATAAATATCCATCCCTGAGAAAGGAGAAGGGGGACACAAATCCAACACAGTTGATTTTTAAGTGTATGTATGCTTATATTGTGCAATCCGGTTTTACAAACTACTTTGACACCTGAGGTGAATTAAGCGGATTTTTTTCCTTTTCTTTTTTAGATTTTTTTCATTTTCTTATAAAGAATAATGAAGAGGATCCATAAATGGTTGCAAAATAGATGAAATATTGAGACAGCAGGAGTCACTAAGTGTAACATGTAAGTTTCTCTGTCCATGAGGTTAGAATAGCCACTCGTGTGGTTGGGAAAAGAAAATCTGACTAAAAATTGCAGTGGGAGGCAGGCAGCTATTTACTGATTTTTAAAAAAGAGAGGGTGGGAACTGAAGGAGGGGAAGCAACAGAGTTTTTTTAAATGTGTGCAACACAAACAAAACTCCACGTTAGGCATTCGAGGCAAAGTGCTGACATCCAGTGCAGGTAGTCTATGGGGAGCTGGCGGGGCTGATGGTGGGGCTGGAGGCGTCCGAGCGGCTGTAGTCACTGAGGGAGCCTGTCCGGGAGCCGCTGCCGCTCCTCCTCTTCAGCATGCTGGGGTGGAAGTTGGCGTGGCGCCGGGCGTGCTTGGTCAGGTGGTCGCTGCGCATGAAGCGCTTCTCGCACAGCGGGCAGCTGAACTTCTTCTCCCCGGTGTGAGTGCGGTAGTGCCGCGCCAGCTCGTCCGAGCGAGCGAACTTCTTGTTACAGCCCTGCCAGCTGCACTCGAACGGCCGCTCACCTGCAGGGAGCAAACAAGGCACGGTTAGAGGGGACAGCAGGGTCTTCCCTGGGCTATTTTTTTGTATGCAGAGTATAGAATAAAAAGGTTGTAAGCAGGGTGGCTGCCGCTCGGCGCTAAGTGGATGGAGGTGTTACCCTCTGCCAGAGGAGGCTGCTGTGGTGGTCCAACCCATTAAAAAATGCTGTCACTCAAACTAGTCATATACCTTATTTGATAACTGGATCTTCAGGGATGCTGGGCTTCTGATCCTTTAATGGATATCTCATATCTCTTGTGGTCTGTTGAACTTGATGACTTAATAGTATCTGTACTGAGCTTTATAGTATATTCACTTATTCCTCCAAGCTGTCCCTGTATGTCTGACTAAGTGCTGAAGTTCAGAAGGCATGATGAGGTCTTCAGCTATTAAAAAAGTTACAGTAAAAACGCAAAATGGCAATTTTGAGGGACTGGATGTGAGGCTCTCCCCTTGTATTCTCCACAGCTGTGCCTGTGTTTTCTGCATTTGCTACAAAGTACTAGGGTTTCCCTTGTCCACTGCCTCGGTCTCACTCCGAAGTGAGGCAGGGAGCGCTGTATTCCAGCGGGGGATGTGTCACCTTGAAGGTACCCTTTTTGAATAGCTACCCCAAACCCTATGAGCTGTGGCACTTGAGCTTGGAGCAGTGAGCTCACAGGGAGAGTGAGCTGGTGCAGCTCTGAACAGATGTCAGCACGGGGCGGACGCCTGGCGCGGTTTCAGGGCTCTGCACGGTGGTGGATGTGCAGCCCAGGAAGCTCTGCGCAGGCTGCAGCCAGAAGTAGCACTGTTGTTGGCTAGATGGGTATCTGGGATTTATTCCCTGCCTCATCACTGATGTGCTGCATAGCTTGGGCACCTCATTTTATCTGCTTCCATCCTTAGTTTCTCCGTTTCATAAAAAGTGAAAACGTTAAATCATGAAATTTGCTGTTCTACTACTTCTGTTTGTTGGTTTGATTCTTACTGTCACTGAGTCTGAACGTGACACATTCTTTAATTGTCATTAATTGAGAACATTTTATTCTTTTGTGAATACATACATACATGGACTTAGCATTTTTTGTACTTGTAATTTTAATAACTTCCTACTTGCACTAGTCCTAATGTTTCTAATTCTGAATAGCCCATTCAAGAGGCTCAGAGAGCTATATAAATTCTGGGCCAAAATAAGAAATAAAAGTTCTCTCCACAGTACACTAAATAGGAAATATAGAAAGAAATTAGCCTCCTGGAGAAATTTGATACACCTTAATTAAAACTGAGATAAAAATTGACCCCAGGAAACCTTCAATCTAAGCAGCCAATAATCTGCTTTAAATTCACAGATTTGGCAATGACATTTATATCCAGAATCTGTTTTGGAGATTCCTGCTCAAGAAGAAGTTTCATAGGTTCCTTTTCTCTCTGTTCATGAAGCCTCCAAGATCCTTCAGCCAAATCTCAAACAGTGTCTCAATGAGCAAACAAGTCTTTTTTAAATAGGATTTTGTTCAAGAGTCTGGAGAAAGCAAGTGTCTCTGATATTTCCTTGACTGTTTGGGAGAAAGACCAAGGCTCCCTAAAACCAATTGTTCTTCAGCACAGTTGGTGGGTTTCATTACACCTACAACCACAATGCACAATGCAGTGGTTGCATGTGTGCAGCACACAGATATTGTCGTATGGAGAACCATGACCACCCCGCCTGGGGATTGGCATAAGGCAGCAAAGAGGAACAGAACTGTGGCTTCCCCTGATGTAACACCTAAAAAACTCAGAGTTTCACAAATGAATTTAACTATAAAACCACAGCCAACTGGATTTAAAGGATATAGTCCTGTTGCTTAAAATAACCCATGCAAATCCATTGAATGTCCTCCTTAGCCTTATCCTGCCTGCAAACTGTCAGGGACTGAACTCCCCATCTGCTGCTAGAAACGGGAAACAAATTTTGGCTGTTTGTCATATATTCAGTCGTGTTCTTAGACATGTTCCTGCCTGTGGTGGGACAGCCTTGTTGTGTGACCACATTCACTGGTCTCGTCCATAAGTTTGGTCATGCTACAGATACACCTTTAATAAGACTTTGGAATCCTTGGGAGGAAGGGCAGTGAGGCACGGTCTGAGGGGTAGGTCTGGCCTGCAGAATCAGAGTTCCTCATCCCTGAGCTATGGCATCAGTTTTTGCTATGACAATGGCCTTTGGAGGTTTCTACTGCCTGAGTTAACATCTCTGTTTATTTCCATTGCAAATGGTATCAGCAAAAGTTCTTCAAAGAACTGTCCCATGAAATGAGTGCTTTCAGACAAGGAAGGCAAAAGCTTTCATGCAATGTTTTGCATCTGCTGTTGACACCACCAAGAAGCACAGGCAAAATGGTAGCTTCTGTTCCCATCAGTTTAATGGCACCAGCTGCTCCTGTCCATGATTCTAGCATTTGGGAGCTAGCAGAAGGCACAACATTCTGGTTCCTAACGAGAGAGGTGGTTCTGAAGCAGGATTGGGTAAGCTCAGTGTTACGCAGCACTAGCAGGTGATGAAGGTATTGCACAACTTAGCTCCCCTTCTCCTCACTGCACATCAGGTCTGGATGAGAACATTCAGGTTCCCACTCATCTGTCTGATTTGATATTGATGGTGGTGAGGATTTGGGTGCTGAGCCAAAAAATGTGGCATTTCTTCCCCTATGTTTCTACCATTCCTGTCCTTCTCCTTCCTAGGGACTATTTTTCCCCTCAGTCCTCTCTAGTCTCGATTTTTTATCTTCTTGGTACTCGTCTTCAAGTTTCTTGGCCAAGTGATTTTCCACTGACAGCTGGCATCACTCTAGAAGTGGTTCAGTTCTCTAGAGTACTCCCCAGCTTTGTTGAGGTTTAGCAATTCCTCTTCAAAGAAAAACTGTATTGTGGGGAAATGCTGGATGCCTTGTGCGAAGATATAGGAGTCATTATTGTTCATAAAAAATTAGTACACAGTCTGGAACAAAGTTGCTAGGGGGTATTAATTAAGGCAAGACCCAGCTGCTGCTCCAAAACCACACAAGGAAATTCACAATCTGTCATCATTCTCATCTCTCAAACAGAAGGGATGTGGTTTTCTGTGCAGGTAAGTTATATAAATGTCATTTTACCAGCAGTGACGCAATCAACAAAATGAGAGATTATATGACTTGCTTGCCCAATCTCATTAGGGAACATGCAGCCACAGTACCAAGTTCCTGCATAAGCAGTAACCTGTGGACATGTACTCAACAGGGAGCTTTCACCATTGAAATGGCTGCAACACGACACAATAAGGATTCTTTCAGCTCCATTTCAGGCAATGGTGAAGTCAGAATTTTACCTTTATACATTGAGTGAAGAATTTGGTCTTATAGATAATTATAGAAGTGTTTTCAGGTATATTAGATATGGCAGGAAACACATCAAGCATGTGAATATGTATCCTGAGAATCTTAATGCTGTGCTTTGGCAGCAGCAGTATCTTTGTGCATTATGAGCCTTACTAACAGGTCTCCAGGAGTCCTAAGTTTCCTAAAGATCAAGATGCTTGAAAATAAATTAATCAAAATGCAACACTGTCTTCTTTATCTTCGGAGAGGCAGGCAAGAGATGCCTTTAAAGATAATGAATATTGTAAATTATTTTTTCATAATTTTAAATAGGTTTGGATATCCATGTTCTAAATCCTACTAAATGGTAACCTTTCTAGCTCCTTTGCCAGGGCACGTGACATCTAACGTGTGTTGAAGTTACACAAACTGATGGAAAAACATCACATTTGAGAATTAGATTCAGCTGATCTCAACTGAAAATTACACAAGCAAGAACATTTTTGGCTTTTTCCTGGACTCGATCCAGTCCATAAAAAAGCAGGTAGTGTAAAGCTGCATTAAGAAACTTGCAGCGCTCACCAAGTGAAAGTACGTGAGCTCTGCAGGTGCACCGAGTTCTGAATTCCTTTCAGGGGCACAGGTCTTGCTGCTCATATTGTCTGGCGCAGCAGCCTGCCAAAGGAAACCCAGAGTTGCCTGGGCTATAGAAACAGCATTTAAAAAATGCACCTCTATCCTCTCTGGCTGGAAAGGATTCAGAAGCAACTAGAGGCAGCCTGTTCTTATGATATTACATAAAGGTCCTTTGTATTATTCTGTATTTTTCAATCATTATATAGTGAGGCAACTGTATGTAGTTATGAGAAACAAAATCTACAGAGATGGTGGCACCAGATCTGACATCTACTGAGCTTGATTTGTTAAATCCTTTTAGTGCACGTATAGTTTTAAAGACTCTTTTCCTATAGAGTGAGCCTTCTGTACAGACCCTGGAGTAATCTGCTTCCTGCTTCACCAAGTCATCTGTCTGATACCCAGCATCTGAATATCAATTTAAAAAAGAGAGCAAATGCTGTAGAGGCATAGACATACTTTAAAAATAACCTACTAATGACTGAAATGCCCAAACAGTTTGAGACAATTGTGAACCTATCCATTTTCCAAATTAAAATGCAAAGATTAGGCAATTGTATGTGAAGAATTTGAAGGGTTGTATCTACTGCTCTACAGATTAGAGTATTTTCAAGTCAAACCACATACTGGAGGCTATTTTTTTCAATTTAACTCATGTAATAGCTCTGCACATTATGTCAGCATCTTCAAGCACATGTCAAGGCCATGCAGTAACAAAGAAATTTGTATCCTGGGAATTCCATGAGTGTCTGCAAAACCAGAAACAGTAAACCAGAAACAATTTTCTGTGATCTTTAATCTGTTCTGCTGCTTCCCAGAACAGGGTTGAATGTTGTTATAAAAACAGACTAGAAGCCTGAACATGCCGCTGTGTGCTATTCTTATATTTCTACATTTTCATATACATAATTAAGAGTATATTTGGAAACACAGATCAGCAGGCTGGGTGGGGAGGATGAGGGGCAGACAGTTAAATAGAGATGTGACTGAAGAGGCCTTCCTCCAGGAGAGGAAATGCTATCCTGGCAAAAACATTCAGCCAAGCAGACTATGTTCCTTGAGACTGGGCTGTTATTTAAAAAAAAAAAAAA
>WBMY01005916.1:1368077-1390878 GCA_013397315.1 Donacobius atricapilla
AAAGAAAAAAAAAGGAAAGGTCATCCTTCAATAGTACTGATATGTATTTATGGCCTATTTTAGTTTCTGATATTCTCTTGTTATAAAAAAGCCCTTTTGCATGGTCAAATAACAAATCCATAATTTCAGTGCAAGAGAGAATAAGGCTTTGATGGTAGGCAAATGGTGGCTTCTTTAGCAAGTATTTAAAGGGGGAAGAAAAATTTCCAAAGCCTCCCAATTTCAAATTCCTATAAAATTAAACCACTAAGTTTTAAATTGATGATTTTGGGGGTGATGTTTCATAACCAAATAAGCCAAATGCAATTCGGTTTTTTGCATCTGCTTTTGTGTCTGTCCAACAGCTTTGGAATATCTTGGCCCTCACACACATCTATCAGAGGTAGCAAATTCAGCAATATTAAGCTTCACTAGTTCCAGGGAAATGAGGATGTTTTAGTAATGTTCTCAGTGAAAATAAAAGTTATAGGGTGAATTAGACTGTGACTAGACACCGGAAACCCAGTGTGGGAGTGTGATACGAATGTCCAAATGCAAGAAAAGCCCCAGTTAGCGTTCCCATGTTACTGGACACTGGCCCATGACAGCCCCCATGCCCCTAGGACACACAGCAACAGCAGCCAGGCTGCATTAGGACCTGCAGACAGAAGCCTGCAAAGTCCTGCTAATTCCATTATCTGTCATGTGACCTTTTTTTAGGAACTGGAGTTCTCAGAATTCCAGCAGGCACAAACCCAGGCATCTACAAAGTTCATTCACTTTAAAGTGTGCACGTCTTTACTTTGACTTAACAAATCCGCTCTCTACATTTATAAATTACTGGATCTTATGTTTCCTATGGGCATAGGAAACCACTAGTGAGCAGGAGTGCAACACCTACCATAACATCCATGATTGAAATCCTTGGGTTATTTTCTGTACCTTAACATTTTCATTGAGTTATTTAGACATGTATGAATGTTTCTTGAAAGGGGAATTTCCAAGTGGCAAGTTTATATCTGAAGTCAATGTGTGTTACTGTTTGCTGTGGAAGTGTTTGTGTTACTCCATCTGGGAGCACAGATTACACCCTGTGATTTATCTCTTACAACCACAGTAACTAGAACAACTCAAATCGCAAACAATGAGCGCTCACGGTCAGATACTATAACGATAACAGCTACAATGCCAGAGAAATAGAAGTAGTGAAAAATTCCTGCCCTAGCCTTAACCACACACAGGTCTGTCTGAGAATCAAAATAGCTCAGTTGATATGTTCCATGCAGAGATCTGGTCCTCTTAAAAAAATTAACACTCACTTTCACCACAATGGAAACAATATTTTTTTAAGCAGATTGCATTCTATCAGTTATATTCTCGGCTTTTATTTCCAACTTGTTCAATAATGTCTTTAAAACACCATTTATGATAATTTTAACTACTTAACTGTATTTTTATCAGCCACATTTGGTTCTCTTTTGTCAAAGCAGAATAATTCAAGTCTATTCCATATTTTTTTCCCCCCAGGATCCTCCATCACGTAATCTTTTTACTGTCTAAAATACGTACTCCATGGCTTTACTGAATTTTTTTTCCAACAGGGGTGCCCAAGCTGAACTGCTCCAAGTACCTATAGCTTAGCATTTTTAAAATATCCATGTTTTTATTCCTGCCTTTTTGCACAGTGAATTAAGAATCTGAAATTTGAACCTGCTAGCTTTACCAAGTCATTTTCTGCCTGCCATTTTAACTCCTGATTGACCCCTGTTTAGCTCTTGCTTCATCTCTGCTGCACACCAGTGTGTGTACAGTAAATTAAGCTCTGTGTTCCACTTCCAGCTGAAACCTAGTTCCTGACCATTTCGCACAAAAAAACAGCAAGTAGCTAGAAGTTATGTTTCAGGATCTGGAAAATAAATCTTACAGCAAATTTGCTTTAAAATGAAACGGCCGCAAATCTAATATAAAGAAATATTGCTATATCCTTTGCTAAGGTTTTGAATGGAAAAGGGAAATAAAAGCTAGAACTATGTGGATAACTTTTTTCCTCCTCATTTGAAAAATTTTAAAAACCCACTGAATTGCAGAAGAATTTTGCAAACAAAGAAACCTATAGTAATTTCATTTTTAGTTGACCAAAATGTTTTACTTCTTTTGGTATGGATTTTGTAACACTACTTAAGTTCCTTTAGCTTTGGTGACAGTTTTCAAGATGATGATAATGTTAATCTAAAATGAATTAATGAAACACACTAACACACAATTTTTCTGAAATAAAAAACTAAGTCTAAACAATTTGCTATTTGTCAGTGAAAAACTACTCACCAAAAAATGTAGTTCCTGTAGTTCCTGCTAGCAAAGAAATCCAAAATTTTTAATATTCTTCATTAACATTTCTTGGCAGCTTTCTATCCATGAAGATTAAATGCTTGACATTTTTATTGAGTGACTAACTGGAGATCTGATCTTCGAAGGGAACAATTTCATTTGTGCTTTCAACTTCCACTAAACTCCCTGTGTTTGTAAGCACAAGGGAATTCCAAAGACAGCCAAGGGTAAGGACCATGAAAGTCTATACTCCACAGAGAAATCTTGGAATAGATTTTAGATGCATGCTGCAAATGTGACTGAGAATATGCCCTGTGGCATTGCAGTATGACCCAAAAAGTCTTGGGTGACTCCCTACAGCATGTTCAGTACAAGAAACTTTTTCCGGAGTTCAGCTGAGCTGCTTTCACTTCCTTGTACTTTTGTCCTCTGGAGTAATTTTGCAAACTGGTGGTAAAGTGATGTAGCCTTCAGAACACTGTGTCTCTTTTGAGCTCTCCCTTCATAGAGCATAAAGATGCACTAATGTGCCACACACTGCCATGGCAAAGGAATAGCCAACCCAAAGCTCATGCCAGAAAGACCACGCATGTTTTCCAAACGTATTTTTATGATCTTCTCTGCACTGATATAGTATAATTCCATAGACATATAGTGAATTTTGTTCACTCTGTTGCTCCTCTCTGCTAGACAGTACTCCAAAACACAGGTAATCCTGCTGGGCAATTGAGAAATTAAATTATTTCCCATCAACTGAAGATCATTAAAAAGCCATTAAAATCCCTTTAGGTTTTCCAGTTTGAAATTCACATCTGTAGACCTGAGCACTGAGATGCTACTTGTTCTACTGCACCCTTGTACTAGGACACATAATGCTTGTCAAAGCCAATATTCAGCTTTCTCCTGTGCAGTTTGTCACTTCCTGGTTTCAGAAGAGCTCATGCTTTATCTCTTCCTTACACAACCCCTCCCTGTCTTGTGTGCTCCTTTCTCTTTTGAAACTACAAAAAATCAGCTGTACTAGGCCAGGGCTTTGTGAAGCTCTGAAGTCAATTATACAGACTACGTCAAAACGCAGCTGGGGTGGGTGGGGTCATGGGTGTATTAAAGAGTTTTGTTCTTGAAACTCAACCAGAGACAAAATAACTAAAGTGAGATTAGCATTCAAGATTCCTTCCTTTTATTATGGGGCCTAGATATATGGACACAAATCTTTGAAATCACCCTCTCTAGAAGTAACTGGAGTATTTAAAGCTACTTCAGCAAAGAAGCTGAATTAGCTGAACAACACATTGAACGAACATCACTTCCATAACTTTCTGAATGATTAATTAACCATCCTCTCATCACTTAGGTATGAACGTGTGCATCTTATAACTTGATTTGATGCATCAGAAGAATCCAGTGGAATAGAAAAGCCAGCAAAAAGGCAACTCTGAAAGAGAAGGCTGAGGGAACACAGATATGTTATGTCTAAAACATTCCTATGGCTTAGGGATTCCTCATCCCTCTTTTAAAGCAAGGGTGACAAATCAACTGCAATTACTAGCAAAATGATGGGAGTTCATTTAGTAAAAGGTGATGAGGGCATCTTTGGTTTTGCTCCCCTCGCCAGCTTCCCATCACAAAACTGCTAGGAGCCACAACAGAGAAGGAAAGAATCAATATTCTTGTTGGTATCTAAAGCACTGAAATTTAGCAAAACAGCTCCTAATGGTTAGCAAAGTATTTCTGGGGGACTTAGGGTTGATCATATACAAATGTGGTAAGAGCAGGCCCTCTCAGACGTCAACTTGCTTATTGATACTCTGGGTGTTCGGGTTGGGCATGTTAGGTAAGGAGGAGATGTGCACACGTCTTCTCCTCACAGAAGTATAATGAGTATGAAGGATGTTCCCCACATCTCACAGGGAAGGCAGTTTTCTTTTCATGGCTAGAAAATCTTTGCAGCAGCAACTCCATTATTGCTGTATCTTCCAGGCCTCATCAAAGTCTACATAAATAGTCATTTGCTCGACCCTTTTCTGTCATATTTGCTGTAGTTTTGCTATGTGACTGTACTGATAGCATGGGCACTTTAAATGCACTACCAGTAGAGAAATACCTGTTAGTCTGTAAAGCTGTGGGCAATCAAAACTCTAGCCAGCTCCTACAAAGGTAAGAATCCATCATCCAGAAAAATGGTAATTTACACAATTGTACGAGACGGGGTTTACAACACACACAATTTCAAAAATAAGGTATTAATCTCCTTACAGTCCTGTATGGATTTATCAGTGTTACCTAATGCTCTTTGTGGATTCTAACTCTGAAGCCTAAAATTCACTATTTCACTCTCTTTCTCAAAAGTTTTAACACATGACCAAAATGGAGACCTCTCATCTAAGAAGAGGAGACATCTGAGCCATTAGGATACCCACGAGGCTGGAAATGTATCCAACCAGCAGGGACAACTTCCATATCTAGGTGAGTGCAGACTGGGAAGGATATTCCCGATATCTATCCCAGATATCCAGATATTCCTGTCTGTCCTGCAGGAGTAACTCCTATCAATCGTGCTTCCATTAAGTGCAATGCCTTTGTTTACATGGACTTTGGCCACAGCCAATTATAAAAGGAGAATTTTTGTACCTTCTTGCTGGAATATATGGGTAAATAAAGCTCTTATACTGAATATCAGTGACAAGCCTAACTTAAAAAATGCCTCAGTGACATTGTGTTTATGTTCTAAAATAATGCAAACTAAATGTTGGGCCTTTTATCAAAGTGAAGCAAAGGCAATCACTGCATATAATTTTTGTTCACTAAGCCTAAATCTCTTACTGGGTCTCCTTATCTCTGAGGCATTAAATCCTAGACCAGTACTCAGTAAAAGAGCTGAAATCCACAACTTCCACTTGATTTCTCTCTCCTGTCACTTGTTCCAAGAATGGAGATCGATAGCTGACCCTTTGACTTTGCACTTAAATGCCATATAATTAAATTGTGTTATGCTGAAATGATGGAGTGATGAATTCAGGGGAGAGGAAGATGTATCTTAGCTATGTGTCACTGAAGTATAACACTCAGCAAAGAAGAGAACTCTGAAGTTTAGTATAGTAGCCCTTTAATTACTGTATTTCTCTAATTTTTTCTACTCAGCTCTATCAATGTAATAAAGAAGGATGATTATTTAAATATCTATTGTGATTAGAAAGTAAGAAAACACTGTAGAAGAACCTCTGAACACATGATGGTGAATTTTTTTTCCTTTTCCATTGGTCAATTACACTTCCAAGTAAATATACTTGAAAAGAATACTGGGGGTGAAAATCCAAAACATCTATGTGCTAATCAGCAAATCTGACCTATTGCATCACCCTAGCAAAGGAATTTCAGCCTAGTATTCTTGCCTTGAGCCAAAAATTTGTTGTTTAAAGAACTTTCTTCATTCCTTTCATACAAAGACTGTGGCTTCAGCGTAGGTCAGAAGTCTGGCCTCTTAAAACAGACTAACATTGATGAAGGTATGTGGGGCTTAGTTCTTTTTCTGTCTTGTTGATGAGCCAATTCAAATGTTTTAAAGTGACCAGGGACTAGAGGAGGGCTCTCCAAATGCACGTAATTATAAGCACTGTTTTTATTGAATGGGTCCAGTTAAAAGTTGAAAGTAATAATGTGGCCCTTGAGGAATCCATATGCTGGACCGAGGCCGTGTTCAGCCACCTGAGGTCTCGTGTTACTCCTGTTGCAGCACGCTAGCAATGCTGATTTGTTGTCTCCTACGAGCTGATTTCAGCTGCACCACTCACCCTCTGTTAGAGCAAACAAGGTGATTAATGACAGCGTTATGCAGACAGCAACTGAAGCCAAGCAAACAAACTCCCCAGACTTGATTCTTTCTCTTCCAGGAGGGGAAAATGTCTGATAGCAGAAAGAACAGATCCAAATGTATCTACAGGGAAGGTGCAGTTGAGGTACCAACAGGAGCACAAGGTTTCCATTACAGACTCCTGTCTGCATCCTTCCTGTGCTACCTCAGAATTGCTCAGGCTGTTACTCAGCCCACTCTGCAAACCCAGAACAGCTCCAGATCAGACATCTGACTCTTAGCAGCTCCACGGACACTTCTTGGCATCCCACCCTTCTTCAACCCACTCTTTACTGTGGACAAAAATATTACATTCTCACTATAGGACACTTGTGCCACTCCTTCCAATTTGGGAATTTCTCTTTGTGAAGCCCAGGATTATGCACCAACAGAGCTCACAGGCTCTCAAGCCATTTCTTCTCAGAGGTGTGGTCATTGCATAGAGAAATTATATATGTACCAGAATTAACCAATAGGTACTCACAGGTCAAGTGGCAGGAACCAAAAATGCCACACAGTGACTTCTTAATGCCACAGCTTTTTTCACGAGATCCTTTTGCATACATATCTCCATGGATAAAAGCTTGAACCTGAAGATGCTTGTATTGCAAGAATGCTTGAAATCAAACTGAAACTTCATAAACCATCCCTGTCTGTACAATGACCACATGAATGACCTCTGCAGTGGTTTAGACTGCTTTCAATGAAAGTCTACCTCACAAATTTTTAGTTGTGGTGGCTTTCAAAAAAATTTGCATAGTAATGTTCATAATCTCTGGTTAGACAATGGGAATGTTTTAAATGGGAGAGCAATTAAATAGGTAATGACCAATTATATTAATCTGATGTGAACTGTGGGAAAACTCATGCTGGAATTGGGAAAGTTTGGGTCCATGAGCTCTTCTCAGCAGTTGCATGAATAGCTGCAAAGAAGGAATCATATGACCTCATGAATCCGTCTTTTCTCTGTTGACATATCAATGATTTTTTTTATTATTCTATTCTACTAAAAACAGGATAATGCTTGTAAAAGCAAAGCTTATCAAATTAACAAAAGGTTGTCCTGCTATGCAAAATAACAGACTAAAGGATTATTCATCTAATTTGAGACCCGCACTTTATTTATCTGAGTTCTGGAAGACATTGAATGTCATTTGCCTCCAACTGAAGTGCACATACTTTGGCACAAATAGAGCTTGCGGGTAAGTTATGACATTTCATGTGCACAGCAGCTCCCAGGATTTGGGGACAGGATGAGATTTCATTTTGCTAGAAGCCAAGCAAACAGAAGTTAGTGAAGTTGTCTTTGGCTGTAATTGTGAAATGTCTCCTCCTGACCTTTTGAACTGTTCAATCAGCAACATCAGAGTAACGCAGCATGCCTGAAACATGGGGCTTCAGCATTTATAAGAACAGCTAAAACTGTAAAAGCTAAGTGAAAAATCTGATACTGAGAGTTTATTGCGACTGTATGGAAGAGAGAGGGAGTGGGATTTCCTGGTTTTTTATTCTCATTCTGGGTAGATTGTTTGCCAGAGAGCAAGGTGGTGTTGAAGTAGTTTATGAGCAGCATCTGCCAATGGCCATATTGAGCATCCAGCTTCAGGGAACAGGCAGCTCTGGAAAGTAGTTTTATGGGCTGATAATCAAACACTAAATCTGTTGCTAGACACAAGGCAGCTACCATTCAAGGTATGCATAAAACTATTGCATACACACCAAAATCTTCTGCCCAGATTGTTAAACCACCCTCTCTGTTTAAACCAGGCTTCAGGCTTTTTGTATACAATAGAGGAATTAGATTGCATTGTAACAGTTGTAATGTTCTAAACTGCCCACTTTTAAAACAGGTCAACTTTTTAGACAAGACAATTTGCAATTCATCATTCAACTCTTGCAAGTCTCATTTATATGTCCTATTTTGTCAATACCTTCTCTGTTTATTTTGCATCTCCTTGTAGCCTCCTTACCACAGCTATATGAAAAGGAAAAAAAGAGCACTAGTTAGCTGCTCCTTTCCACTTTCAGCTTTTTTCAGTCTTCTCTGTGTTAATACTTTAAACTACAAATGTTTTCAGCACACACCCATCCTAGCCTCATTGTCATATCGAAACAGAAAATAGGTAAGAGAAGGTTTTCAACACTTCTCTCATGAACACCCAGGGTGTGACACAGCCCCAGTGCAGCTCAGCTGCTGTGTTTGAGGTTGGTTTTGAGGACAGCTGGTGCAGGCTCTGAGGGAGTTGGCCCCACCAGCCGTGCCTGACGTGCGGGGTCACAGCGTAGGAGCGAGGCCATGGCCAGTGCTGGAATTGAATGAATGGAGCGTTTGCTGGGCTGTGGGGGACCCCAGTCACGAGCCAGTTATCTGAGCATGAGACTGGATGTGAAACATAACTGAAAAGCTGAGAGCTTACGTGGAACACAGACATACTTCAAAGGCAGCTTTGTTAAAGGCATCTTGAGATATGTAACATACATAACTCAAAAATACAGAGATGTTTTCCAAAAACTGTCTTACCATGGACTCACAGAGAGAAATCAACTGGATACCCTTTTCATGAGCAAATGCTACTTTCACTACTTTTCTCTCTCAAAGTAGTATTGAAATAAACATCTATGCTATTTTAAAAGTTACTAAAATATACATATAAACATCATGGCCCCTTTAGCAGCTCTGTCTTTCCTTGCCTGCTGCACCCATGCCCTCATTGCTTGCCTTTACAGAGCACTCTGTAAAGTGTTAAAACTCTGTTAAACCCAGTTACACCTCACTGCAGAATATGGTTTATACATATGAATCATGCCAGGAGGGCTGCCCAGCAGCCACCACTTTCTCTCTAAGTATTTAAAAACCTTATTGACATGCAAACCATTTCACCTTATGAGAGATCTATGATTCTTTAGCAGAGATTCTTAATTCTATTGGTCCATACATGTCAGGTAAAAATTCAGTAGCTGTAAATGTAGACAAGTTGTAGTAGAAGGATCCCAATTACTTCCCAAAACATAAATTCCTAGTGCCTCCAGCACATTTATTGCTGCTCTTCTACACTTCTTTGATTAAGTGTGCAGGTCTATTCTCTAACAGACCTGGTTTTATGGGTGAGGAGAGGAAACCCACTGGCCTTTCTGGATTTTTGAGATGGAGCATCTGTTCCCTGTGTTTGCAGGAAATTAGTTGAGCACACTTAACATGCCTGATGCACAGGGGCTAATGAAGTACTTTAAAAATACAGTATCTTATTGGGGCCTTTTTTTTCCATAAGATTCCTGGGATAGGGAAGTTCTATGAAATATAATAGGAATTGCACTATTACTATGAAATTCTAAAAGATATCAGTGTGATATCAGTGTCACGTAACTCTGTAGGCTAGCTCCAAAACCCTATGCAAAGGATATAATTTTTACTTTGGAAAAGGTCACAGAAGTTCCCTGCTGTTCTTACTTCCATTTGGACTCTTGCTCAATCCAGTCCTAAATCTGAGAACCACAAAATGATTTGAACCTGACTTCCTGTCCATATTCCTAGCTCCTGAGCACAGCTCTGGCAACCATGGGTCTTGGGCTGAGATTCAGGAATTGCAATATGCAGAACTGCAAGGTTCATAAACTTGAGTAATAGGGAGGTTCTGTTACAACAGACAGACTGTGAATGAACCCAAAGAAAACAGGAACTGCAGCTTCATGAGTTGTGGTGTTGTATCCTGACTTAGCTTTGAGGGATTGAGATGATCCAATTATTGCTGTTGCAGCTTGACAGTGCCAAATGGGACAGCTTATTATTCCTCTCAAAAGACATGATCCACAAAGTACTTTGGACTTGATTTTCAGCCAATTGGTTGGAACTTGTTTCTACTTTCTTTTTAAAACTAGCTTTTAGAGCTTAATTTTAGAATTTGTGAATAATGGACAAATAAAAGAAAAACTTAAGTCTTAGAAAAAAATTATTCATCATTACACTGCACAAAAGCAGGTATGTGCTTAGCATTCTTTTCAGAACAGAAATACCTCAGCACTGTAAATTTGTGTACACCATGCTGTCTGCATGCTCATCGAGCTGTGTTTTATAATCAGAAGAGTCATGCACAAGACTGACCTAGGAACTCAGGACTGTTTTAAAATTTTTTAAAAATCAGAACTTTAAAAATCCAAAGGTGGTTTGATTTCCAAGTGAGAAACAGCTGTGCAGTGCAAGTTCCTGTTGTTCTTGCTGCCTTTGTATGTGAAACCACAACAAATGTACTCAAATGCAAAACGTGCCAGCACAGCCACTTCTTCATAAAGGGAATACCACAGACCTTAGATGAAAATGGTACAGCCTCCTTAGAACTATTTGATTGAGGAAACAGTTACGTGATAATTTAGATTTCTTTGCAAATGAGACTGGAACTGAGTTCCTCCACAGCATTCAAAGAAGAAAAACTATCAAGCACACCAATCATATCAGCTGCTTGCCTTTCTGTAAGAAATTCATCTAAATATCTAAGAAAGCAATTTGCATGCCAACACCAGAAACACGTAGCTCATAACAAATGAGTTTGAGTCTCTTGCAAACAACAGTGGTCATATCCAACTGACAGTGTATATGTGTAATTTTTCCAAGGATACTCTACACACAAAACACGAGTTGGCTCTTGGAAAGAAGCTTTAAGCAAACATTTGCACAGAAGTTCAGCAGAGGTATGGAATGTTTTTCCAAATGAATTAGTCTGTAATTCACCTGCAAGTGCTAACCTTAGGAGCACAAATTGATGACATAACCTCAACCTTTTTCAAGAATTCATTACAAAAGCAAAACACCAGCCAGATAACATTCTCTCAGAATGTTTTTGTAAATTATTATGTTCTTGAGGATAAAAAATGAATTTTAGTAATTTTTGCCATAAAGACAAAAATTAATCTGGTACAATCAAGGGGAAGTAGTCTACTGCATGTAGAAATTAAATTATGTTCCCGTAAACAATCTGTAAGAACAGGATTCCTTTTTTCACTGAGAGGTTTGGTGTTAGACTGAGAGGAGGGAAGTATTCAAATCCTTATGAATACAAGCATAGTGAAAGGGGATAATTAGGGTTTTTTCATGTTACAGAGTCCTAAAACCTCAAAGAATTAACAGCAGCCCATTAAACAATCTCATTTGAAATCATAGGGAAGAGAAAATGAAGCAAAAGACATAGGTTTAAAACAGCATATTATCACAGAGGTGCTTTTGTTTTGATAAGGTCAGGGATACTGTTTTCTCCAAAGGCCATACTGCTCAGAAAAATCACACTCAGAAATGCCGAGAAAACAGGAGGGTTCTACATGACTTTTCACCAGTGAGCAGTGTTAGCAAAAAGTCTCTAAAATGTGTAGCCCTTCACCATGTAGGCCCTTTCGGTATGAGTCGGGTGAGAGTTCATGCTTGGAGAGGAAAGCTGTATTTGCTTAGTCCACACTGCTTACTGGAAACATCAGCCAGTTCCAAATACTGCAGTAGGGTAAGAAGCAGAATCACAAAATGTTCTGTTCTTTTTGTTGTCTTTTTTTTTTAAGGAACACCCCTTGGGGACTGACTGAAACTTTTCTTAGAAGATACTGGTGCTGAACATCTGTACTTTGACAAGCAGTGTTTAAAAGCTGTTTCTCATTACAGTTTTGTCTCTGGAGTATATAGTTAGAGCTTTGTAAATTACCACTTTAGTATAAGGTATCTGACAGTCCTGTTCCTAAACACACTTCATCTGCACACGTCCCAGTTAGAGAAGTCTGGGACAAGGTTCATGGTAAAACATTTGTGCCAGCTGTTGTACAATATTTGCTTACATCTGTGAGCACAGCAAAGATAACACTGTAATCTGCCCGACCACTTCCTCCTCTGAAAGCTACCAGTGACACTTATTAATTAAAATGGCTCCCCAGAAGTTAGACTGCTAAATTTGCACTCCAAGCTCCAACAGATGCTGGCTTCAATCAACTGTGATTTGGTCAGTGATGTGGTGCCCTTAATGATATTATCCTGCAGACTGAAAGGAGATGCCAACACAACAAAACTCACTCAAGCTGAAAGAAAATGTGGGAAAATGGTGTAAATCTTTCAGAGTGGTAATTACCTCGATCTCGTGGGATATCTGAACTCGTTTGCAGATGACATGTTAAGAAAGCAGTGGAGTACCAGAATGAACATTGTGTTCCCACAACTATTCTCCTCTTAAGGTACTGTTTCAGACCCCCCACAAACTCTGGCAGCCATTTGAAAACTTACCTGAGCAACAGTGTAAGGAATTCTGCAGCACACCTAAGAGCTGGAGGTTTGGGGCAGAGGGAGAATTCTCCCTCCGGGTCCCACTATTTGAGCAATGCTGCCTTAATGAACCAAGTTGCAACAGCCCCATGCCCCTTTCAAAGCCTCAGCAGTGCACGCAGGAGCAGCAGAATCAGAGTTAGGGTTCACTAGAAGTTATGTTTAACTGTGCAAACCCATTTCTGTGTGTATTATCAATGCAAAGGTATAGATATGTATATTATATTCACAGGTGGTGGGTTAGGAGGAGGTTTCTTTCTAAATGAAACACAAGATTCTGTGCTTGAAAAACCCCATGTGTGTTTCCTTATTAGGGACACTGAGAGTTGTATTTTTAAAACAAGGGATAGGTGATTAGTTAGAGATAGTCTTACCTCATGTCATACAACTTGAAGTAAAACTGATTCTATTAAATTCACACCTAGCATTTACTAAAATTAGTAATCAGTAATTAGAATTACCTTGTCCTGTGACCAAATTCTACATCTTCTCTGTCATTTGTTTAAAAAAACCCCCACCAAAACAAACAGGCACTTTTTCCTACATTTCTTATAGGTCTGTTTATGCTAGCAACACTATGTAGGGGTATCTATAAATTCCAAAGCATTTGCTTTTCTAGTTGCTCATACACTTACTCATACATTTCTATTTAAGCTAGGATTTGGTTCCAAATGTTGCCAGTCTGAGAAATTCTTAAATGCTAGTGAGAAGGATTCAGTAGTTTTCAGTGATGAAAGCTGGGGGAAATAGAAGGTGCAAATAAGGTACATCTTTGCAGAAAGGAGAAAAATGTGTCAATGAGAATCCTGTCTGAAAGTAATCTTTTGAGGTATCTAAGAAATTCAGTTTTGTTTTGGCCGTGTTAGGAGAATTTAGAAGACGTATTTACAAATACATTCTGGATTTATTACACAATAAGACTAAACATTCTATTGGCACTGTTTGTATAGACATATATACTGCAAATGGCAGTTTCCACTGATTTTGAGGGGCTTTCAGTGCTCTATGAAGAGTTTTACATGCGTAAGAAAGCTGCATACAATCCACGTAGGGTTTGGAAAATATATCAATCACCAGAGCAAACAAAAACCGCCACGGCCCTCATGTATTAATGCTCATCTGCAGTCCTTCTGCTGGCATTTAAAAGAGATTGCAAATTAAAATTCAGTAAGCCCCAACACATAAATAACAAAAATTAGTCCGTGGTTCTGTGAGGTTTTAGCAGCACCTCTGTTCTATTTGTTATAGTAGAATAAGGCCTAAACAACTAGATTAAGAATGTAGGAAAGCATTATATTTAACTGGGAGGTTTGCAAGAATGTAAAATAGTCTCTAAAGTCCCAGTCCAGTATGTAAATTTGTATCAATGTAATTTCACTTATTTACTCTGAAACGGCAAAAAAAATATTTCCCTGATCTATTAAGAAACAGCTCATCATTTCACCAAAGATTTTGCAGGAAACATCTGAAAATGTACTAATCCTTTTCAGCTGGCTCCATTCTGAGTTCCTCTAGTGGAAATATTGATAGCTGTTTACTTTAAAAAGCTCAGTACATCCCCTCTGGCTGCCGTACCTCACCTGATCTTACTCTAGAAAAGTTAGCATTGCTGCTGCTCTCCTTTACCAGCTTTAAAAGCTAGAGTTGAAGGCAGCAAGGAATAACCAGCATGCCCATTCTGCTCAGGGATTTGTTGTCAAGGGATATTCTAGCTGCCTGCCGGACCGAGGCAGATGGAAAGATGCGAAACATGCAGCAGCAACACCGTTCTTTCAGATGATTTTTTCAAGGTCCTCCATTCCAAAAACTCATATAACTTATAACCAAATAACGGAGAGTGGTCTGGTAGACAATTAGTGTACAATAAATCTAAGATAGCTTATTGATCCATTGACGGCAACATCAGCAGATACCCAGTCACCAGCATTTTGCCTGTATTTCCTGAAAGCACTCCAAAAGGACTGTAAGTGATTACAGCAAATCTTTTCCTTGCACTAGAGGTCATTTCAGGATATGCTTACTTTAATACCATTTGACTTGTGCCAAGTTCCTGGTTAGTAAATGCTTTTTATGTTAAGGCTGAAAAAAAAGCTTCTGAGGCCGTTTTTCTACAAGTAACCACAATGGTGTCACTCTGAACTTTTAAAAATTTTTCTTTTATATTACGTGGAGGCCCTGTAAGATCTGCTGAATCTGCAAGACCTGAAAAATACAGGATATGTGTGTCTGACTTCAGTGCCTGCACTTAAATAACCCACATTGTCTAGCTATTGTTAAACTGAACACAGCAAGATAATGATCTCACTGCCCATGCAAATCTACCTCATAAAAGCCAAGTGGGTAACAAAGGGAAAAAAGTATACCTATAGAAATTCTACAGAAAGGACCCTTCAAAAGTTGTCCTGCATTTGAACAGCAGAGTATTTTTTTGGCTCTGTCAGCATCGACTTCCAGACAGCTGATCCAAGATTGGAAAGGGGTGGGGGGAAGTTGGAACGTGCTTAACTTAAAAAACAGAACTAGAAACCACATGTCCAATATAAACAAGTTCCAGGTTTCTGCTCTTGGACGTGCCACAACCATGTTCAGCCAGACAATAACACAATGGAACAGTTGTGTTTTAAATGGTTAAAGGTGCCTTCTTTTCAGATGGAATCCAATTGTGAGTTTTGTTTCATAAGGAATTCCAGTTTAGCAAAAGGTTTGTTTGTGCAAAACTTCTGTCACATACACTTGCCAGTGTCTTACAGAGAAATGCTACTGCAGAAAAATCTTCTGCAGATCATTCTGAACACTCCTGTCCATAGGGCTGTGATTAATTTCTAATACAAACATAGCAATCAATTGCAACTGTCCATTCATTAAAAACCTCGCTTGCCAGTTTACTCCCAACTATTTGTAAGACACAGGTCTTGCCACTGAGAAGAAAAGTGCTACTACCAATGTTGAGGATGAGTAAAAACAACTGGAGGGTCATCCATACTCACTACTTCCAATAGTAAGAAGTTTCATTACACTGGACATAAGGCCCACTTCCATGTTGAAAGAAAAATGGTTTGTGGAAAGAGAAGTCTGTGATGTTTCTGATTTTTCATTAGACACATAGTAACAATGGCAAGTACAGTTTTACTTTAAATGCTTTTTAGCTACAATACCTAAATTCCGTTACCAGAAACTTCATTTCTGTTCTTCTGCATGATTAATATCTCCACAAAGACTGGGGAGAAAGAGGGGGGAAAGGAAAAAAGGGAAACCTTTCACAAAGAAACGTATAAGCATCAGGAGAGGTAGTTCCCCCTAATAGCTAATAATAATCAAGTGTGTGGCAAATACAGATGTCATCCATGGATTCTCCATGCAACTAATTTAGCCCTACCTCTTTTGCAGATGAATTAACTGAATCTTATTATTCAGTCTTGAAGCAGCCATGTAAAAAGAGTGAGTAGGAGTAGTTTTATTTTTCTTCCTGACTCCAGCTCCTTTTGAAACATGCTTTAAAAATTGCTTGCTCTTTAAGTAGTTTATGCCCTGTGTTTATTTCAAAGACCTTAACATTAAGAAACTTACAGCATATATATTTTTTGTTATCTTCAATGAACATGGATTGTTTGCTCCAGGCTTCAAATCAATACTTTTAAGTAAGAACTTTAGATGTGAGAATTGCATTGTAGGGTGAGGACTCAGGCAGGGCTTTGAGGGAAGTTGTTCTATGTTTTCTACTGACTTTTGCTAACATGTTGAAATTTTTTTAGAGGAAGTAAAAAATGAGTTGAAGAGCTCTTTCGGAGGAAACACAAACAATGCTTTGAAAATCTGTATTGTTTTTAAAAATATCGGCTTATTAAAAGAGTTAAGATTATCGGTTGTCAGAAGAAAAGTAGCAGGCTGCTGAAATTCTTGACGCTGAGAAAGAAGGCTTATGCCTTAGGCTGAAAAGACAACTTCTTTTGTGAGGCTGGTATTTCAGTCTCTCCAGAAGTCACCATTTGGGCCCATCTCAGAAAAAAAAAACCTAGAGAAAATGTTTTGATGCACTCAGAAAAGTAAGGAAATAGAAGGCACTTAAGGGACACAACAGCCTAGAGGCACCTTGCAGCTTTTGGCTAATCTGGGTGTATGCCAATGAGACTGAAGGAAGCATACAGAGCCTGCGAGTTGTTTCTAACTTTTAACACAAGAAATCAAACCCAGGAGGCCCAACATGCAGAGGGACAAGATCATTTAGTCTGTCATTTCACCTTTGGGAATTCTGGGTTGGGGAAAGACCTTTTCAATTTCCTCTGACATCGTGTTCAGAGGGAGTGCAGCTCCCCATAAGTCCTGGTATGCAGAGCAGCCAAACTGGCAGCGCAGGAGGGTGGCTTGAAGCACCAGCCATTTCATCCTGCTGTACGCAAGAGCTGTCTGCAGTCCTGCTTTGCACTGCTCTTGAGTGGCACAGAAGGCCCTAGCTTGGGTTTCTCCCCTTGTAATCTTTTCCTGCAAAGCTCTAGGTCTTCACCAACACTGCCCACCTGCTACACACACACATATAGGCCTTCAAGAGTCGCTGTGTGCCCAGCAACAAGCTAAAAGAAACCTCAGCCAGGTCTAGTCCGTGGGTTTTTATTTAACTAGCTATGTTTCTGTTAATTGCCAGATGCTAAAATGGAAGATAAAGTTTATTTCTATGATAGAAAAACTTGCTTCTTACATTGGTTTAATTGGTTTCTACACACGTGGATAACATCTTGATTCAGAACTCATGGGAAGCTCTGCTTTACTGTTTTGTTTTGAATTAACATAGTGTGAGCAAATCAGACTTACTAGAACTGAAAGTGAAATCCAAACCCCTATTTAAAATGGATTACTTGTACTTCATATACAGGCCTCTTTACCAGCCTGAACATAGGCCATATACTACTCCTGTTTGTCCAGCCTTATTGTTATGCTCTAGTCATACTTGTCACAGTGAGGTCTGATTGCTTCCTTCTCAGATTGTCTTTAAATACCAATCACATTATTAAATTTTCCATATTCACATGTACCAGCTACAAAGTCATCAGAGAAATTTTGCTTAGGGAAACAAGACATAACAATTGATGGCTAAAAAAGGGTACATAAGCTAAAAAAGAACTTTTTTCATAGAGGTTCAATAGTGTCCTCAAATAAGTGACTACTGAGATTTAATGTAAAGAAATGGAAATGAGTTGGTCTTTTCTACCTATTTCAATTCAGCTAATGAATAAAGGTTAGACTAAAAAGAACACCAGGCACCAAATAATATATCTTCCACAACTGCGAGGTTAAGCAGGCACAACACAAAGCTGCCCAAGCTCACTCTGCCAGCCAGAGATCGACAAATGATCGACTCGTCTCTTGGGTGAGTCCTAACCTGGCATGTATGAGCAAGGATAATATAATTAGGCTTTTTCTTCTTCCTGTGCTTCAACTGGCACCATAGAGATGGTTTAGCAACAGTGCAGAGGAGCTACTGTTAAGCCACATGGCCCCTAAGTTGGTTTTGTTGCAAGACTAAGACTCCAGGCTGAGACTGGTGCCCGCTTCTCCTTAGCTTCTGCTAATTTGTGCAGACTTGTTTAATTCTGATGACTGACTGAAAAGCTGTTTCTGTGTTATGATGTGCTGCTTAGTGCTTAGAACTTGTAGGTTTAGAAGGACAGTTCAATGGAGTTAAATGAAGGTTTATTTTGGGCTTTTTCTGCATTCATGATGGTGATGGTGTGCTAATGGAGATGGCTAAAAACTTGAAAAGTCACAATGATTTGGTGGGGAGCTGCAATACATAGGATTCTTGTGATCCCTGCCCAAATTCCCATCAATTTTTCTCTACATATAAATATGTAATATACTGCAATAAGCTGGGAACAGTGGTCCTGGACAAGGCTGTATAAGATTGTAGCCTGTAGATTGCTATTAAGCTCTGTACTGTCTCCCTTCTACCACTGGTGCATCAAGAGACTAACTGGTTCCCAATAACTCCAGAAAATGTCCACACCTTTGTGCTGAAAACCTGCTTAGATGCAGGGGAACTCTGTCATGCAACTTATTTGTTTATATATTTATTTATTTATTATCGAGTACTTATACATATTTATTTTTATATTGTTTATTTATTTATATTCTTCATTATTTTTTGCAAGTCTTTTGTGTTTAGGAATTTTCTCAGTGGAGAGGATTTTTAAAATCCGTGCACCAGTGAAACCTTTTGTATCAGTGGGGTCAGTATAGCTTAGGACAAATGGGGGTGCTGCCTCTCTAGACCACACCAGAGCTTTTGAGGTCCACAGGAGCCTTAGTGGAAAAGTATTTGGGCTTGACAACTACCCATTGACACTAAATATAACCTTCTGGTAAACATTAAAACTTCAAGGGCTTTGTGGCTGATGATCATGTTGAACTCCAGGACATCCAGTGAGAGACTAGAGTGGAAAACATAAACATGAAAAGAAACACAGGGGGATGGGAACTTTGAAAGCTGGTGGAGAGAACAGAATAGATTTTGGTGAAAAGAATGGGTTTTGCCTGGTTTAAGGGTTTTCAGTGTAATAAAGGTGAGGTATTCATAAGGCTGAGACAGGTTAACCAGTAGTGTACCAAAAAAGCCCACAAGAAACTGTGGATTGCTCCAGCACATTTTGTCCTAATAGGAGTACTGAAAAACACTGTACAGTAAAGGACAAAAAGCAGATTCTCTTGGCATTTCCATCTTGGTTCTTCTGCCTTAAATAGGATAATTAGCATCCTCTGCACTATGGTTTTTTCTTTATGTATTTAAGCTCTGATATCTGGCTATAACTATCAGAGGGATTTCACATAGAGCACCAAACAGCTGGAAAATAGTACCAGCTCTCAGTCCTTATCAACGTGGCCTGGATTTGATGCAATAGTACTTGGAAGGCTCTGTATCTCTTTGACATAAGCTCAAGGATCTGGTCTATCCTTCCTCGAACCATGCAGAGCAAAGCCTTTACTTTCTCAGCACAGTAGCAGACAAGGACAAGCAAGTTTCTAAAGCAGATCATAAACTGTCCAAGTATCTCTTGCATGATCATCCGTTATCTTCTAGTCTGCAGTGCTGTTCTCAGCCTTCAGGTCCCCCCTACTAGCTAGCTCATCTAGTCATACAGCACATGGAAGAAGTTTTGCTCCATAGCAGAAGTTTTGACTGTTCTTAGCAAATAGGTTTGGGACTTATTTGGAAAGCTGTTTAAAGCAGCTTCCACGTGTACCTGGGGTACTTTCGGCACTGCTCTGTGGGGTGGATAGCCATCTCCCAATCTGTCTGACAGCTGGGCAGACTGATGTGTTACTGAACTAGTTCAGGATGACCAGAAAGGAGAGGAGACCCAAAGTGCTCGTTCTAAAGCAGTAAAACACCATTACATGTCTTGTGAGAACATTTACCAGTCCTGGAAGTGATCACTTTTTCTGTTAGCTTAACTCTTATTGTCTCACAAACTTTTTTCAAGGCTATCACTGGTTTTTTTTTTTAAGATAGAAAAGAATCAAACACCTTAGAAAACATTCTGCAAGGAGAGTAAGAGGCATTTAGGCCTGTTTAAAACTCAATCCAAACAGAGACAGACCTGTTGCCAGTGAGGAGGGAAACTTGGCAGCTTTGCTTAAAGCTTCCCACACAGACACTGGAGACGAAAGAAAACAAAGAAGCTGTAGTCCCCGAGGGTCCTGCCACTCCCTGGGCAAAACCAGCCCCTTCCCTGCTTTCCCTTTAGCTCTCAGACACACACACGTGCTTACTGCCATTAGCTACAGCAATAACCAATTGAGCTCTACAGTCCTGGAAAAAATACAGGAAATGAAGAGTTAAAAAAAAAAAAAAAAAAAGGGAAAAGAGAAAAAAAGGAGAACTTGGAGGCGCGCCAGCGTCCCCGAATGACTCCGCTTTGCCGGCAGCCTGGAGCGACACTCCCCGCCGGCCCTGCCCTCCCTCCTCTCCCCGCAGGGCGGGCATGCCAAGCCCTCCTCTCTTTATCAGGGGCTGGAGTTCCCCTTCTTGGTCTCCGGTTGGTTTGGAAACCCAGAAATGTTGCTAAATTTATCTTTTGCTTTCAGGACAATGGCAAATGCCAGAAATAAGAATGCAAAAGAACTGAAAATTAATGGAGACAATTCCCTGCAAGCCAAGTGGAAACACCTTTTCTGTATAACTCCCAAGGCAGCAAAAAGCAGTTACACAGTGCAAAGCAGGACAGGCTGCCTAGGGTGCCAGGAACACACTGTTCCTTTGGCTGTGTGCCACAGGGAATTGTCCATCCATATGCTCAAATTTGATGGGGCTTTCTTCTCTCCCACAGAGAGCAAAGCACACCGTCAAATTAGAATGGCTCTTATTTTTCTCAGGAAGGCAACAGGAAAAGCTGAAGGCATACTGAAAGTAGGGCCAGCATGGATGAGGCTGACACCTCTGAGCTGAAACTGCTCAGGAGCTATGTCATGCTTAAGTCTGAGGATCTCTTTCTTACTGCTCTTTTTAAGAGAACTGACCATACATCTTAGTAAACCAATTTGCCATCTGAAATTACTCAGTGGAAAATCTTGCACAAGTCTGCTCTAGTCGGTGTGGTGCCTCGACACAAGTGCTGTGATTGGTGCCTTCAGCAGAGATTGGTCTCCTCAAATTTTGGTGTCCCCTGTCTGACTGGAAGCCATCCTGTTTCCCAGCACCAGGCAGAGGCGTGAGGCGTGGCAAGTCACAGGGCCCGCTTCAAGATGGCCCTCCTAATACTTTCAGTGCAACTTTCTCAATGCTTTGCAAGACTTCCACTTTTTCTGTGGGTGTGTCTCATAAATTCCACTAGCAACAAAAAAGTGCTCAGCCTTCACCAAGAAATAAGCACTCAACACTGATGAGTACAAGTTACTGGTTGCATTCAAATATCTTTTTCTTTTGAATTCTGTTTTACCCAGCTGCCAAAAGCATTTTAGCCACAGCCCATATCCCCCTCTCTCCTCACTCATGGTGTCTCCTTGTAACTCGTGTTCAGCCTCTCATCTACCTTCTGCTTACTCTAGCTTTCACAAAGTGTCTGCTAAAGAAAGAAACAGATACACAGCCATGTAGGTGCCTCTAGAACATTTAATTTTAAAATACCAAGAATATTGATACTTGCATGGGAAGTGATAAGCTGGTATAAAGAGAGGGACTGGAGCATGGAGTAGGAAAAATGGGGAGGTAAGAAGTACTGGAAAGGGAAGTAGAAGACACACAGAACAAGAAGGCCAGCAGCTAAAAATTACAGCTTGGTACAGTCCACACAGATGACCTGCATGCCGTTCCCTGTGACATTAATAAAAAAGGGCAACATTAGCTTTGAATCTATGCCCAGTAAGGGTTTATTCCCAGAGGGGTTTTTTTTGTTGTTGTTTGGTTTTCCCGAGCTTGAGTTCCGAGAGGTGAAACCATAACAGTGGCCAAATAAAAGTTTGTTTGGTTTTGTTTTTCATTTTAATTACCAAGCTGTAACAAATAAATCTCTGGCTGGATTGTAACTAACCTGTATGGGTCCTTAGATGAGCTTTAAGATGGGAAGATTTGCCATAAACTTTTTCACACCCCACATAGTGGCATTTGTGCTTTTTCTGGGGTGATCCAGGGTCAGTCCAGCTTCTTATGCGTTTGTTCTTTTGTCTGGGGCTTGGCTCAGTTACTGCAGCCAGGCTAGTAGGTGTGGCTGCTCTTTCTCCTCCATGCTTACCAGCTGAAGACAGACTTTCTTCCCCAAACTCCTTAGGAGCAATAGAAATGTGTATTTGTTCTGTTAAATCAAGTGTCTCTGTTTTTTCCGTCCTTAGAGCAGGTGAGTTTGGGACATGCTGGTTCAGATCTGCTAAAATGCTAGCTACCACCAGTAATGATGATCCATTGTCTTTCCCGGTTTCTCTGACGTCCCGTCTATCTTCTCCATTGGATGAAGGAAGTATTGCTGCATCAGGTTGGGGATTAGGCTCCCCTTTGGGACTATGTATAACAGCACGACTTGACATAGAAACAAGGCACTCTGCTGCAAAATGATCCACATATGCTGCTGTTGCCATTTTTCATAAGTTTAAAAAGAAATCCAAACAGACGAAGACAAAAAAAAANCCCTCCGCCGGCCCCGGGCGCGGCCGCGGAGCCGCCGGGCCTTCCCCTCCCTGGCACCCCCTGACGGACGGGCGCGATTCGGTAACACCCGGGCTCCAGCTGCGCTCCCAGGAGCGATTTAACAGGCGCCCAACTTTACAACATGAAAACGTCGCGAAGTTGGAACTGATACAAGTGATACAAGGCTGCGCGGTTCGGTCCGCAGCTGCCAGATGGAGCTCGGGTGTGGATTTTCATGGGTTGTGACAGG